>PVJN01007304.1:0-70893 GCA_004026805.1 Lasiurus borealis | reverse complement strand
CCTGCCCGCCTGATCACACCCAGCTATCTTCCCTTGCCAGCCTGATTGGCCCCAACTGCCACCACTGCTGCCTGATCCGCCCCCCCAACTGCCCTCCCCTGCAGGCCTGGTCACTCCCAACTGCCCTCCACTGTTGGCCTGGTTGCCCCAAACTGCCCTCTCCTCCAGGCCTGGTCATCCCCAACTTCCCTCCCCTGCGGGCCTGGTCACCGCTAACTGCCCTCTCCCGCCGGCCTGATTTCCCCTAACTTCCCTCCCCTGCCAGCCCAGTCACCCAACTGCCCTCCCCTGCCAGCCTGGTCACCCCCAACTGCCCTCCCCTTCTAGCGTGATCATCCACAACTGCCCTCCCCTGCTGGCCATCTTGTGGTGGCCATCTTGTGACCACATGGGGGAAGCCATCTTGTGTGAGGGTGTGATGGTCAATTTGCATATTACCTCATTATTAAATAGGATGGTACTTTATGTATATGCATATGAATATATATATGTGTGTATATATGTGTGTATGTGTGTGTGGGTGTGGGTGTGTGTGTGTATTAGCAACTATTAGGATAAAAGGACCAGAATGACCAGTAGACCAATTGGTAGCTATGATTCACACTGACCTAGACCTTGCTGCTGAGGCCCTGACAGCCCCAAATCTGGTTCACCCACACCTGCAATCCAGACAGGAAGGAGGAGGGAGCCCGATTCCTTGCAGAATCGGCTGTTAGTTAGCTTGCTCCCCCCTACCGGCCAGCCCTCCCCATGCCCCCATTGGCCCTGATCGCTTGCCAGGCTGAGGGACCCCACCCGTGCATGAATGCATGCACCATTTTTCTAATGTCTATATATATAAAAGCCTAATATGCAAATTGCTCCTTTGGGGGAGTTCAGTTGCTCACTATGGCATGTGCTGACCAGTGAGGACAACATGAAATGAAGGAAGACCCTGGACCGGCAGCTGGAAGGCCCTGATCGGCCCGGATTGCCAGCCAGGCCTAGAGACACTACCTGTGCACAAATTCATGCACTGGGCCTCTAGTATAGTATATAATATATTTTGTGTTGGTGTGTGTATGTGTGTATATCAGCGAATCTTACTATGCCTCCATTTCCTCAATTTACACATCTGTAGAATGGAGATTTTTTTTAAAAATCAGGTTAGTGGACCATTGTAAATTTTAAGAATAATACATATACTAGTACATACTTCTGTCACTAAATAGGCGTTCAATACAAAGCAGGCGATCTTTCCTTTTTTATTTAATTTTTTCAATAGGAAAAGGTTTCCATGCTTGTCTGGGTCTCTGCGCAAAGATTAGAGGAAACACAAAAACTCTACAAAATCTCATTGAACTGCCTTGCTACTGTATAAGCATTTATCACAGTAAGAGAAAGGTCGTTGGTGAAATACACTAGAACACCTGACAAGTGTGTAACAAAGATTCTGGTAGCTCAAGCTAATGAATCAATGCAAAGGACTCATCAGTGGCTGCCATGCAGGACAAGCACAGAATGATCTGGAAGGGTTGATGGAACCTCCTCCTGCTGAGGTCATGTCTCTCTTTCATCTGGGTTGGCTTTGGGGGCAGATCTGCTCCTTCTTGACCTTCCAGTGCTGTTCTTTACTCTCCCAGCTTCCAGGAGGTAACATGGAGCCCCGCTAAGAACAGGTCTGTGGCTTCATGCCCTGGCTCCTGTGAATCCAGTTTTATTTAAAGGAGAAACCTCCCCTGGACCTGTTTGGCTTAGTGAATGGAGTGTTGGCTTGAGGACTGAAAGGTCCCAGGTTCGATTCCGGTTGGGGCATGTACCTTGTTTGCAGGCACATCTCCACAGTGGGGCGTGCAGGAGGCGGCTGATCGATGTCTCTCTCACATCGATGTTTCTGACTTTCTATCTCTCTCCCTTCCTCTCTGTGAAAAAATCAATCAAATATATTTAAAAAGATAAATAAATACATAAAATAAAGGAGAAACCTCTGCGCAGGGACTCCATTTCAATGTCCCGGTCAATAAAGTTGAAGCAAAAAAGAGGCTGAAGGACTGATTGGAAAGTCGAAGTCACCTCTTAGTCATGTGCCCTTTAAAAATGCAACTGCTCCCTCCGAACTTGGACTCCGGATTCCTTTGGTTTGTGTGAGGCATCCAGAGAGGCACCGGAGCCAAATGCGGTGTCCTGGGCGGGAAGGTGGTTAACCTGAATCCCAAACACCTTTCCCTGCCGGGGCCTCCCGGGTATGGTCGCGTTCGGCTTTACAAGCCAAGCATCAGAAAATGTCTACAAGGTGAGGTGGAGACAATTATATGGTACGAGCAGCACCCTATTTTTAAACCTCAGATGGGGACCCCCTAGGCGCTCAGGGTTTGGCAGACAAACTTAGCAAAATATTTTAGATTTGGAAACGTGGAGAGCACTCTGTGCCCAGGACACTTGTCTTGTTGTTGTTTTTTCTGTAAATAACATAAATTATAAGTTTAAAAATATTGTTTTTAATTTATCAGAGCTCTATTTCTTCAAAAAAAATAAAGAGATAAATCTGAGGAAGGTAGAAGCAAGATGATGAAGAGTCCAAATTAATATGATTATTAAAAAAGAGACAAGAGAAGCAACAAAAATAATTACAACAAGTATCAGTTGTTGGTGGCTAGCTATCAAAACAATATAAAATGAACACTTGTTTTCTTAAAAGTCAACCACAGCCTTACTAGCTGGGGGGTATACCAAACCTTTCTGTGTCCACTTATTTGTAAAATGGAGCTAATACTTCCCATTTCAATGATTATAATAATAATTGATAGAGCATATATAAAGCATGTAGCACTGTGCCTCCCATGGATGTTCCGAATATACATAACCTATTAGTTTTTTGTTTTTAATATATTTTATTGATTTTTCACAGAGAGGAAGGGAGAAGGTTAGAAAGTTAGAAACATCTATGAGAGAGAGACATCGATCAGCTGCCTCCTGCACCCCCCCTACTGGGGATGTGCCCGCAACCAATGTACGTGCCCTTGACCGGAATCGAACCTGGCACCTTTCAGTCCTCAGGCCGATGCTCTATTCACTGAGCCAAACCGGTTTCGGCATAACCTATTATTTTTAATTAGTTCGCAAATAAAATTAAAGTGATCTTACCCAAAATTGCCATTGAAATGTAAAAAAAATATTCTGTGAAACATTTCAGGAGAAAAATGTAGAACCAATAAGAAGAAACATATCAGATTTTCCTATGGATCTTAAGGTATGATCGCACTAATGAAATCATATGCTATCTTTATAATTTAGGACACTCAATATTATGGCGAGGTCCGCCTACATGCAATTTATTGATTGCATGTTAAAGGTATACTGTCCACTACTGTACATTTCCTATGTGCATTTATATCAACTACTATTCATATCAAGTGAAGAAGGCATTATTTTGTTCGATTTGCAAAGGAGGATATTGGAGCTAATAGAAAGAAAAGCAAACACAAGTCTATACAGCTGGCAATTGGAGGAAAGCGAAATTGGATAAAAATATATAATTATCTCTAATTGAAAAATCAGTGGGACAGAGGAATTACTTCAGTGTTTCGGAGTCAAATCTGGAAAAGATCTTCAGAAGAGAGCAGCCAAGGGTTGCTTTCCAACAAAGAACAGGCCTGCGTACAGTTGTCCTACCGGGTCCTATGCCTTCACGGAGGGACGGATTCATAGGAATTGCTTCAAAGTCAGAGTCTAAGACTGTGGAGTCCAGAAGATTCCTGACAGGCAGGAATCCTCTCAATGACCAGGAGGAGGGACCTCGGAATGCTTACACAAGCAAGAAGGCAGAGCCACTCCGGGGATGGCTGAGTTGGCTGAAAACTCCAGAGGGTGAGTGAGGCGTGGTCTCACTGGGGACATCACGAGGAGTCACCTGGCTACGTCTCTCCTTCACCGAGGGACAGAAGGGCAGTGTGTTTATCTGGCCTCCCCTCCCACATATCGGCCCGGGGTTGCCCTGGGTCAGGGTGCTATTCACTGGCACTCCAGGTCGGCGCATGTCTCCCAGTGGCTGATGGGTCTGCCAAGCATCCTTATGCCACGCCGGCAGAAATTTCTAACGGGTTGAGTATTTCCTGGGACCGAGAGGGAGAGATTTGGGGGTTCAGCAGAGGTAAATCACAGACAAGTGACAGTCCGCTGGTCGCTAGAGCAGTGCCCAGGATATAAAATGGGCTGAAAAGCAGTGGTTAGAGGAGCCAGAGGTGTTAGATACAGGGAGGTTGTTTATAGTAAAAGTGCCGTTTTCAAAAAACACCCAGGAAAGGGTGTTTTGTGTGATTAGAGAGTTCGGAAACCTGGTTAAAATCTGAATGAACTTCCCTAAAGTTCCAGGTAAAATACCAATTTACATGATAAAAAATTAAAATACGTACTAAAGAATTAGGGAGAAAATATGAGTGAGTAGGGTTTTCGTATTTGTTTGTTTGCTTCATTTGTTTATTTAAGTTTCGGTTTTTTAACAATCCAAGGAATGGAACAGACTTCATAGCTACCATATTTATGACTAAAAACCATCTTTAAAAACATGGTTTGAATGTTTTTTAAAGTTAATCCAAAATAGTTGTTGCCCTTTAAAAGTTGCTTTCTGTCTCCAACTAGACAGTCTTTTTAAGTTAAGGAAACATGTGAATTTTGGCTATTTGTACACACGCTCAGTACGTATATACTGAATGTAACATTGTACCTATGGCACTTGGTGAGTGAAGAATATGTGATCAGAAAAGATCTAGACCACCCTGAAATATATAACTAAACTCCAGGCAGATTTTTTAAAGATCAAAGTCAGATTTATACTCCTAATCTCTTAGTTTTATAGATCGATAAATGGAATATTGGAGAGTGAAATTTTTCCCCTCTTAATTTCACTGCTATTTATAATTTTTTTTAATGTGGTTATTTCCGATATTTCCTTTTTTATCAGAGTTAGAGGAACTGTGATTTAGTAGTAATGCCTCATATGCAAAAATAAATAAAATAGGTGGACTTATACAATTAGTCTAATAGTTATGAATGACCACCACCTTCTAGAACCCATGCCTAATCATTTGCCATTTAAAGCCTTTTGATCTACATTACAAACATAGTAGATTATTTCTCTATTTAGCTTTCATGATCGGATGCAATCTATAGTATGCTCAGATGGCGCCTTATTAACAGAATGGCCTAGGTAAATTGTTAGTAAGCATTGCCATCACGGAACCATTTTCAAAATGCTCTCCACTAACCAATGACTTTGAGTATTTTTCTATTTCAAATTCAGATCATTTGTATCTCCCCTATTGCAGTCTCATTTTTATAATCATGGTAGATTGGAAAAAAATAGATTCTGGCCTTAAACTCCCTCAGAATTTGTTTTAGACCAAGATTTACACGAATAAAAAATAAAAATAAATAAATAAGCAAACAAACATAAAAAACCTAAAACCTTTAAACTGTGTAATTTGTCAAAAGAATGTTCTGAGAAAGAGATGGCCCTAGCCATGTAATTCCAACTACTCTATATGGGGCAGCCTTTTAATACTCTGAGTGTCCTTCTTCATTCACCTGTTCTTTGGTGACCATGTTTTTCTTAAATGAATCCCATAACACCTCGGCCCAAAGGTTTCCATTTGAATTTTGTCACTGACTTGCTTTTAATCTTCTCTGAAGACCAGCAAACACATGTGCTGGATTCCCCAACAGCTGGGGAATTAGGTGCAGAGAAAAACTGGCCCCAAATTGATTATCTAGCGCTTTTTGAGTTTTTCGGGTTTTGGACATTAGGTAAACATGGCTTTGGAAGGAATGTGTGATGCTTTTCACCATGGACCACGAAGGGCAGTATCTTTGGGAAATGATCAACAGCTAGAATTTGTTCTGGCCGGTCCTCCTTTTTCCTTTCAACTTGTCATGTTCTTTATAATTTTTTTTTTTTGGTTTAATAATATGCAAAGACTCAAATGTGAAATGTGGTCATACTTTCCACTGAGCTTCAAAGAAAAAAAGCAGAATGAAGCTTGTTGTAAACTTTTATTTCCATTTTCTGCTTTATGTAACTTTATTTTAGTAGCTCCAGTAAAATGTAACCACATTAACCAACACTTAATTTAGACTAAATGACGAAAGAAAGCCAAAAATAACCCAGAAACAAACAAATTTGAAAAGTGGATGTCGGACTCTACAGGCGATATTGTCAAATCACATTTCTTCCTGTGTTGGCAGGAAAAAAAGAGAAAAATGAAAATTAATTACTAAGATTATTAGGGGAATCAGACTGAATGATTCTTTTCTCCTACCTGGAGCTGCATAGTGTTGAACTAAAAACAATTATAAAACAATGAAATTATGTTTTGTGATTCTCTGTTGAATTCAAATTAGCTTCATTATTGCTGGTCACTGGCATGTTCAAAGATAAAGTTTATTATATGGTCAGTGTATTAAAAATCATGGGTTTCTCTATCAATTAATAATGTTATAATAATACACTCTGTATAATATCTGAGCATACCAAGAGATCATGATGGGGTTCCTTAAACTATCATTAATATCTTTTTTTTTTACTTATTTATCAATCAATAACTAAATTGATAGTAAGCCTATGCAAAAAGACCTTATATTCATTTAATAAAAAACATGACTGATAGAGCACACAAAATAATTTCTTATCAATTGTTTTATCTGACTCCTGCAATTGTCTGTGATGTGTGATGTTTCAATGCATATTACTGACAGAGCTGCCGATGGATCTTAGATTCGGGGCCCAGATCTTTTTTAAAATATCCAAAGACATTACAGTGGTGCCTCGAGATACGAGTTTAATTCATTCCGTAACCTTGAGGCGTGGGAAACTATGAGACGCTAGAGTCGCGGTAAACCGGTGGGTCGTGTGCAGCCGGCCGATCCGCGCGATGACTCCTATCTCAAATGCTGCTGGTATTTCAAAGCAAAAATCGCTCGCTCGACGGCTCGTATCTCAAAATCTCATATGTCAGGGCACTCGTATCTCGAGGTACCACTGAATTCTGTTCTCATGAAGCAAGGCTATTAACCTAGTTAGCCGCCATTTTATTGTTACTTATACTCAATTCTAGGCTACACCCCAGAGGGGAAGACATTTTGGCAGCAAAGAAAGCCGGAGCGCCATTGGAAGCCCTAATGTGTGCACTGACGATTACTTCACAGATGGAGCTAGTGAGGTGCTGACCTGCAGTGCAGTGCGGGGAGGCGTTCTGACTTTGAACTTGAATGCTCCGCCGGCTTCTTTCATGGCCAGCAGCGCGCACTCCCATCCAGGCCGCGTTTCCAGGCAGCGGCGGGTTTTTCAGACGCCGCGCACCGAGGTGGCAGGCAAACCCCGTCCGTCCTCTGAGGCTGAGCTCATTTTCTCTGCGGGCAGATCAATCCTCCTTTGTCAGCTAAGAAGGTGAAAAGTCAATTGGTAAATGGAGGGCTTCGGCACAGACCTGGGGACCTTCTCAGAGGCATCCAGCTAAGTATGACACCCCTCAGCACTTCATAAATTAGACCCAGAAAGCAGGGCTCGCTCTAAATGATTGGGGTGCATGACATCTCAGGAGGCGCGGAGATAGGAAAGGGAGGCGGGTCCCTTTTAAAATAAAGGCCAGAGCCCTCCGGAGAGGGTGCCTACGTACCAAGTCCATGCAGCCCCCGTGACAAGCCAACCACGAGCCTGATAAAAGCCACAAACTATATAAATCGCCGGAGAAAAAGCGAGATACGGGCGATCCCCTTCCATAACAGGCCGAGGCCAGGTAACCGCGCTAGGGCGCTCGGTTTTCTGCAACGTGATCTGCAATTAATTCTTCCTTAAATAAACAAACTGATTAAACTTTCATTATGCCGACATCTCACAATAAACCGGGGCCCGGCCAAGCCCTTTCTTGTTGTTTACTTAAGTCCTTATAATTAATTCTGGATTTATGTCATTTGCTGGCCAATGTCCCCGCCACCTTGCTAACTATTTCAGCAATTTGAAAGCTGTCGGGAGCTCGCCCGCGTCACCGCGGCAGCGGGTGACGGCCGCCAGCTCCCATCTAATCCTGATTTTCCGAGGGTTTATTTTCCCAGGCCGCGCCGAGTTTCTCTTCTGGGCACGTAATTAAACGTTAATGTCTTCGTTTTATTCGCCACGGTTTCCATTTCAGCCGGACAGATGTGCGGGCTGTATAATATGGTTCCATACACAGCCTGTACCTCTTCCTTTTACTTATTTTTATTTTTATTTATTTTTGTTTTCATTTCAGCCTCCCCCACCTCAGAACTCTTTTGTTTAAACCATTTGGTTGTAGAAAGGCCTAGAAATTGTCCTTATAATTCAGTCACCCTGTTGTGACTTCATTCCCTCAACTGCCATTGGCTGAGCTCCGGGAAGGTATTTTAGGGTCAGGCGTGGAAGGGGCTTCTCCAGCACCTCCGGGAATGGGGGAGCATTTTAAGGACCAGGCTCGGCTCGGGGTCCCCTGGGTCAGGGAGTCTGTGATGGGCAGCGGCATTGAAAGCCTTTCTCGGCGCCGGAATCTTGTAGTCGGCATGGTACTCCCGGGCACAGCCTTTGGAAATGCAGATTCCAGGCCCACATCTGGCCAGCTTAGCTGTGCTCCCAGCTGCAGTCCCGTTGCCTGTGGGGTCTTTCAAGACCCCGTGACTATGGATAGAGCATGGGCAGTGTGGATCATAGAGCCAATGAGAAAAATAGAGAGAGAGAGAGAGAGAGAGAGGGAGAGAGAGAGAGAATGAATATAAATTCTTTGTCTGGGGATCATAGCTGGGAGCTTAACCAATGAACCCTTCAGGATTTCACACCCTTGGAGTGGCTCCGCCCCCTGACCATGATCTCTTCCCGGGTTAGACTGACAGCAAACACCTTCCCTGTGCACCTGGGCTTATTGCATGCACCCATCCCCCCTCCCCTGGCTTTCTTCCTGTTGTTAATATGAACAAACCAGCTAATTATGACAGTACCACTTTAATCCGAAAACTGAGAGACATCAATGACCAGTTTATGGAAGGCACCAATTCTGATGATTTTGGAAGACAGATTGTTGGCGAAGTCACTGCCACAGAAAGGTGGTTAGGTCACATGTATTATCAAATACGAATCCATACAGTGACCAACGGATTCCATTTTGAATGGATTAAGGGGGACGACTTCCTTAACGGAGCAGCCAATGGAAACTAAAATTCCGCAAGGATTGTCCATTGACTGAAATATAAAGCGATACTTCCCCGTCCTCAGACCCTCTCTAGGGTTCAAGCAGGTCTGGTGGCCACCAGTAACCTCCAGTCCTCCAGCAACAGCCAGAATGCAAAAACATGTGGGCCCCCAAATAGCAGTTTAGAAACAATGTACGAACTAGCTCGTTTGCCTTGATTAATGCGTCTTTCTAAGAAAAGATTTTTTTTTTCCTTTTTTAAACTCGGTTCCTAAGGGAGCCAGCTGCAGGCGGAGCGCTGCATTGTGGTTCAGAGAGACCAGCTGGCCAGCTCTCTCCCCCAACGCCCAGCCCCGTGTCCAGGTGTTGAGATGTCAGGATGTGCCATTCTGGGCGTCAGCTGCACAGGATGGCCTGACACCCACACTGTCAGCGCCGGCGGCCAGGAGAAGGCCCTCTTTGTGCGGTTCCTGAAGGCACCTCAGTTAGCCATCTCATTCTGTTTCAAATTAACATCCCTGCTCATTTCCGCCCCGCCCGGTGTCAAAGGAACTCTATAGCCTTCAACTGTTCTCCCCGCGCGGGGCACCCTGGCAGGCTGTAAAGATATGCAAATGAGGTGTTCTCAGTGGTCTCCCATGGGTAATTATCCTCCCCACCCCCTTTTCTTCTGAGGAAACCTAAAAAGAAAAACATGCTAGGGTTTGGCTTTTAATAGCGGAAACCAGAACAGTGGCTGCAGGTTCTCTTTTGGAGTCTTCTCTCCGGGGACAGATTTTCCAATAAGGTTGAATGTCACGCACTGGGGATGAGCTAGCGACATGGAAGATGGCCGAGGAGAATCACTAAAGAACTCTTTAGATACACCGAGCTGCTGTCACTGTTGTTTATATGGCTGCCGATTACTTGGCTAGAAATGGAATTTTGCCGGGATATGAATTCTGCAAATACATCATGAAGTAGTTTTATGTCTCTTTGATGAATGGTCCAGTCTTCTTTCTGTGAGCGAATAGAGGAGAGGGCAGACTGGCCCACGTTCGCAGTTTCTTTTCCATGCGCTGTGTGATCTAGGTTACCTGAAATCTCTTTCAGTTTCTGTTTCCTTGTCTCTAAAATGGAGATTTCATAACAAACAGGCCTTGCTGAATTCCCCTTCCGGTTTACGACAATCACCTCATATTCTTTAATCCACCACTTCCATCCATGGTGATACCCCCTCTATCCAACCTCTTGTAAAAGTGCTCAGGTCTTAACTGCTTTGTTTTGTTTTTGTGTTGTTGTTTTTATTTGGGGGGGAAGGGTCTTCATTTTTTTTTTTTATGGAGGCTCCTGGGTCACGTGAGACTTGTATTAACTAATCAGTATGCTTTTCCCCTTTCGCTCTGTCTTGGTGAGTCTAATGCTCACACCATCCAGGATTAAGGAAAACTTGCCCTCCTTTGTTCTACATCAGCCTGGTTTTAGACTCCGAGAGAGGCCACATTTAGAATTCAGTTCTGGAAGGCCCTTTCCACTGTCTTCCAGTTTGTTCAGTGCTGCCATTCAAAGCAAGCAGCTACTGACACTCTTCTCAAATATTATAAGGTCTGATGTTGTAATAAAAAAAGTAGCATCGCTGTCCTGGGAGAGATTGGCCTGTGAGAAACTTGAGATACTGCACGTCAGGATGTCTTAGACCAGAACCATCCAAGATCCATGTCAAGTCCAGCTGGCCTCCTGTTTTTTTTTGTTTGTTTGTTTTGTTTTTAAATATATTTTATTGATTTTTCACAGAGAGGAAAGAAGAGGAATAGGGACTTAGAAACATCGATGAGAGAGATCGATCAGCCCCCTCCTGCACGCCTCCTACTGGGGATGTGCCCACAACCAAGATACATGACCTTGATAAGAATCAAACCTGGGACCCTTCAGTCCGCAGGCCTATGCTCTATGCACTGAGCCAAACCGGTTTCGGCCGGCCTCCTGTTTTTGTACCACCTGTGAGTTAAGAATGCTTTTGGACGTTTTTACATAGCTAGGAAAAGCATTACATTTTTCTGACTATATAAAAAGTTTTAAAAGCATTAAAATCTAGTTTTGTGATATGTGAACATGACATATAAAATTCAAGACTGTGTGTCCACAAATAAAGTTGTATTAGAACACAACTACGTCCATATGCTTATGTGCAATCGGCCTGCTTCTGCCCAACAAACTATATATGGCTGTTAGAGTCCCTTTTGCAAAGTTAGTTGTCATTTGTTAGTTTGTTTTAATGACAAAGAAATGGCTTGTGTTCTACAGTTAAGGAAATGAAAGCATTGTAGGAAATTACACCCAGTGTAATAATGATTATGTAAAAATCTAAAAGAGTAAATTACTTAAAAAGAAGGCTGCTTAAAATTAACAGCATTTGACAGTAGGTTGAAATCATATACAATCTGCAGCCCCTCCCTGTATTTTGGGGGGAGATATCTTTAAACTAGAAAATCAGAGGAAAAGTAATAAGAAAAAAGTGTTAGTAAAACAGATTTGTATGACATTCTGTTGATTTGTTTTTACACTTTGATGTTGTTAGGTTAAACAGGAGACTCATATTTTATAACTATATTCTGCTAATTAAGGCTCCGAAAACTACAGTTAGCCAACTTTATCTCTAAAAATCCATATAAATACATATTTGCCAAAATAACTCTTTGATTATTAATATGTATTTAATGAAAATCAAATGACAGTCTAACTACAGTATCTCATCAATAAAGTGAATGTAGTCTGGTTACTATTATTTTGCTAAACTGGAAAAAAATAATGTTAATAAATGAATTACAGAGTATAAATTTAAAGTGTGAAATGTAGTTGTTGAGTTAAAGAATACATTTTGAGTTTCAATTGATTTATTTGACCGTCTCATTATAGATGGAGAAATTCTATTTATATAAATATTAATTATGTGGGAAGAATGTTCCATTTTTAATGTTTTTTTGCAAGTGAAAAATGGTAAAATAATACTCAAAGTCAAGCTCTTCGCTATAATTCAAGGGCACTCGGAAAGATATCGCTCCAGCAGATGTTTACCTATTGTGGGAATGAAACAGGGAGACAGGGCTGGGGGTGGATAAAGATGTCCACATGTGTGCGCAGATCCAAGGCCAGGTAACTCTACAGATTTATGCGTGATTAATTGGAGCTAAAAGACATGTACCTTACGGATTTGTTTTTCTGATCAAGATTTGCATTGTCAGTAATTTGGTAAATGGCTATCCAGAGAGGACATTTGTTTTGGGGTCGGCTGATCTATGGGGCCGGTTTGGCCATCCTTCATGGAGAAAGCATGTGCTTGCCTCCGTGGGCTGGGGGCAGGCTTACCAATCACTCTAAAGCCAAGTATTTTTTTTGCAAAGCCAGGCACGGGGTACAGAATCTCAGAGAGCCCAGGAAGAGGTGGGTGGCTCTGCAAAAAGCTGGCCCTTCTTCCAAATGACAGCCGTCACTTCCCAGTCATGGTCCTTTCTGTCTTCTTTGCCATTTCCCGCTGCCGTTGTGAAGCTGAAGAACATAGTGTTTTGGTTAGAGGAAAAACACGTCAAAAATGAAGCATATTGTTGCCTGAATACTCACTGCAAAAAACTCAATCGAAGGTGTCCCCAAAATATATATACAGTGGTACCTCGAGATACGAGTGCCCTAACATAGGAGATTTTTGAGATAGGAGCCGTCAAGTGAGCGATTTTGCTTTGAAATATGAGCAACATTTGAGATAGGAGTAATCGCGCCGATCGGCCAGCTGCACACAACCCACCAGTTTACCACAACTTGAGCTTTTCATAGTTTCCTACGCCTCAAGGTTACGGAATGAATTAAACTCATATCTTGAGGTACCACTGTACTTTGAATAATGATAAAGGCAATGTTTATTAAAATATATTTAATTTTCAAAATGGAGCTATCAGCTGTTAAAATGTGTGTACATTTCTGGGGGACACCCTGTTGGCAAACCCTGTGAATGAAAGAGTATCACACCGAAAACGGTTTGGCTCAGTGGATAGAGCGTCAGCCTGTGGACGGAAGGGTCCCAGGTTCGATTCTGGTCGAGGGCATGTGCCTTGGTTGTGGGCACATCCCCGGTGGGGGGCGTGCAGGAGGCAGCTGATGGATGTTTCTCTCTCGTCGATGTTTCTGACTCTGTCCTTCTCCCTTCCTCTCTGTAAAAAATCGATAAAATATATATTTTTAAAAAGTATCACGTTACATTAAACTGTACACCTATGTTTTAAGGGACCATCATTCCCTTGTCAGAATAATTCATTAAGATGTCGGAGTTTGGGCCACATTTTCAGTGCTCAGTCCTCCCCTGTGGCAGCATAACTGCCATATTAGAAGGAGCAGAAATAGGACGTTTCCATCGTTATGTAAGTCTTGTTGGCCTGGTGTCCGAGGTTAGCACATAACGGTATTAGGTTCTGTAGGCCAGTAGGTGTTGCTGCCTCATTCAGCTTTACCCTCCACAATGCGTAAACAGATCGATGTGGTTGTGTCTCAATAAGAGTTTACTTATAAAAACAGGCAGGGGCATGGATTGCTTACCATTGGTGGTTTGCCAACTTCTGCTCTACGTTATCCACGCAGGGCACTAAGGAAAGATGTTGGACACATCAGAAAGATTCAGTAAATAGTCGTCTTTTTATTGTGAGTTTTTAAGAATGAAAAATTAACTACAGGACTGGAAATAACTTCAAAGTCCAACAGGTATACTAACTACCACTGTGGTAGGTTCCAGAATTGTGATCATTGTAATTAGTTGAACATAATGCTGTTTAAAAAAATAAAAAAGCAAACCTGAAAAGTATTTGCTAGCAAGAAAAGGCGTTCCTAACCTTACCCATCTTTAGACTTTAACAAAAGTATGTCATGATGGCTGAGACTGGTTTGGCTCAGTGGATAGAGCATCGGCCTGTGGACTGAAAGGTCCCGGGTTCAATTCCGGTCAAGGGTATGTATCCTGGTTGTGGGCGCATCTCCACATGGGGTGTGCAGGAGGCGGCTGAATGATGTCTCTCTCTCATCGATGTTTCTGACTTTCTATCTCTCTCCCTTCCTCTCTGTAAAAAAAAATCAATAAACACATTTTTTTAAAAAAAAAGTATGTCATGATGAGCCTAATTTATTTAAAAGAGGACAGAAAGCCCAGCTGGTGTGACTCAGTGGTTGAGCTTTGACCTATGAACTGGGAAGTCATGGTTAGATTCCAGGCCACGGCACATGCCAGGGTTGTAGACTCCATCTCCAATGGAGAGTGTGCAAGAGGCAGGTGATCAGCGATTCTCTCTCATCATGGATATTCCTCTCTCTAGCTCCTTCTCCCCTCCTGTCTGAAATCAAAGATATGTGTAAAAAAGAACAGAAACACGCATGTGAGGATTCACACATCCCTGCAATGACTCGTATAAGTTTTCATTCATTATCTGTGCGTTATCTGTGTTTAAAATAGCTCTCCGCCTATAACCCGTTTCGATCGCCAGAAGAAAGAAAACGCTGCACACATCAAAGTGGCCCTTGTTCCAGCCGCGTCTTCTCGGGACACATTCCCGACGCCGGGAGGGAAAGGCAGGGAGCTCAGTGGAGCACGGCTATTTAGTCTGCCCGCGCGCACACCTTTCATAAGCGCCGCTGGGGTGAGACCAAATAATAATAGTGCGGAGGTGGCCAGGCATGCACAGCGCGGGTAATTTAGGGGCGCGGTTTAATGGACCGCTGCTTGTTTATACCGTCAAGATAATCATTCGGAACTTCGGGGAGCACTGCGTAGACAAAAAGCCCCGCCTCTCTCACCCGCTCTGCCTTCTTGTTTACACAAAGGCAAAAATAAAAATGTTCGAACCCTTTCCCTGAAGGAACCGTGCAGTTTCTTCCCGGGCAATGGGTCTGCCCAGATCGTACAGGGATGGAGGGTAAACCAAATCCAAACAAGCCCATGTGTTGCAACAAGCATTCCTTGTTCCCTGCGAATGTGTAACTGAATGTCTACCGCAAGCCGGGAAGTACAGTGTGCATCCATGCACTTCTGGGATCAGGGTTGTACTACAGATAAAACACACGCACGTTAAACTGAGCTTTGACATTTACGTTCCAGAGTTTTATTTTTTTAAACATAAACACACACACATGATGTATATATGTATACGCATACATACACACATACACCGCATACTTAATACACATGTGTATTAAGTCAGTGCACAAACGGAGAACTGCAATGTACCTTTAAGGTAAACAATTCTGTCCAAATATTTGCTACAGCAAGAACTAGAGCACTGTCTTTATTTCTAGCAACATTTTTATGAGAAAGCACATGCAGCTTATTATTATTTTTTTCCTATTTGATTGAGGCTGAATCAACCAAGCAGCTTTCAACAGGTTAAAAGGTTTCCCAGAATATTCTTTTTTATGGATTTTTGGAAGCCTGATTCCATCTAGTTTTAATTGTGCTGAAGGTACGCTTGATGGCAGTTATTTAAAACAGCAAAACGCACCTTTGCTTTTATCTTCTCGATGGACAAAAACGCCTGTGAGGGTATAGAGCCGTGTGCCTGAGAATGGGAAACCTGTTTCCCTTTTTTTTTTTAATATATATTTTATTGATTTTTCACAGAGAGGAAGGGAGAGGGATAGAAAGTCAGAAACATCGATGAGAGAGAGACATCGCACACCCCACACTGGAGATGTGCCCGCAAGCAAGGTACATACCCCCGACCGGAATCGAACCTGGGACCTTTCAGTCCGCAGGCCGACGCTCTATCCACTGAGCCAAACCGGTCTTGGCCTGTTTCCCTTTTGAGCTGAACAAAGCTCCGTTTGGGCAATGGGGCGATTTTCCATGCGAGGTGGGCATGCCCGCATTAGCCAAGGAGCCTTAGGAGAAAGGACGGGATGTTAACTTCTACCTCAAGATCCGTTTACAAGGCCTGTTAGGCAGCGTTTGCTCCGAGAACAAGCCCGGCTATAGATTGGAGCGAAATTGGAACCATATGTTGACACCTCAAAAAATCTCGAGAAATACCAGTGGAGTTTGCAAGAAAACACACAAATAGAATCAGATCGTTGTAGGATCTGTCTGCTTGGACCGGCCATAATGCACTGCTTGTCCTTCGAGGGGCTGTATTGGTGCTTCCAATGCCACTCCCGGTAGCGCGCAGGCCCTGAACGAAGCTGACGGGTGGAGTTCCCAGCAAAGTCTTCATCCTCGGTTCCCAAATGGAGACAAAAAGACTTCATGCTACCTGCTTCCGTGTTAGGCATGATCATGTTTCCTGGCTGGTGCTGGGCAGAGGGAGCTGCTCTGTGGAAGGACTGGGGGTGTAGAATGAGTTGGAGGCCACAATGAAGCCCCCGTGAGAAACATGATTCAGGGGATACTGAGGCTGCAGCCAATGGATGAGCTAGAGAACGGCCATTCCAACCTCCCTAATCCTCCGACCAGTCACTTCTGTCCCCAAATATTTTTTTTCTTTTTTTAAAAAATATATTTTATTGATTTTTTACAGAGAGGAAGGGAGAGAGATAGAAAGTCAGAAACATCGATGAGAGAGAGACATCGATCAGCTGCCTCCTGCACGCCCCACAGTGGAGATGTGCCCGCAAGCAAGGTACATGCCCCCAATCGGAATCAAACCTGGGACCCCTCAGTCCACAAGCCGACGCTCTATCCACTGAGCCAAACCGGTCTCGGCTGTCCCCATATATTTAAAAACAACCCCCACAAAGCACCAACTTCAATCAACTTAAAAATGGTCACCTTGCCCTGGCCGGTTTGCTCAGTGGGTGGAGCATCAGCCTGCAGACTGGAAAGTCCTAGGTGGGGAGCATATGCCTCCATTACAGGCTTGATACCCAGCTCGGGGTGCATGCAGAAGGCAGCCCATCAATGTGACTCCTCATGTCAATGTTTCTGTCTCTCCCTCTCCTTCCCCTCTCTCTGAAAAATCAATAGTAAAATTATATATATATATATATGGCCTTGGTGAGGATTAACCAAACAATAAATAAAAAATAAATGGCCGAAACCGGTTTGGCTCAGTGGATAGAGGGTCAGCCTGCAGACTGAAAGGTCCCAGGTTGGATTCCGGTCGGGGGCATGTACCTTGGTTGTGGGCACATCCCCACAAGGGGGCATGCAGGGGGCAGCTGATTGATGTTTCTAACTCTCTATCCCTCTCCCTTCCTCTCTGTAAAAAATCAATAAAATATTAACAAAATAAAATAAATGGATGCAAGTTACCTGTTTCAATGAAATCTTAATTTAAAGCTAGGTACAAGATAATCCTTCTGAGACACCAGTGCTATGGCCAATCAGAGGTCATTTTAGTAACGGGAGGTTGAGTGGATTTGCCTGTAGAAGAGCCCTCACTCCAAAAATACCATCAGTGGCACCACTGCTGTGGAGTGGTTTTAGGATTCTGTCCACATGGAAAGCATGAGTTCTCTTCTGTGTGGAGTCTATAAATACAATGATGCCCTTGGTGGGTTTTTCTTCATGTTCTCTATCCTCTATCATGTATCTACATAGATACATATATAGATATTTTAAAGCTGGGAGGTCCAGATGTTGCACTAACGTACTCACACTTCCGGTATAAGACTTTAGCGTTGCACTGTTTCCTGTCAAGGTGGGTTCTTGACTCATGGATACTGCTTCTGATCCTTCCTTTGGTATGCAGACTCCAAATGTTCCACTGATCCCAGATCCCAGGGCAGTGAAAAATACAGGTCGTGTGGCCATGGCTGGTGTGGCTCAGTTGGTTGGGTGTCATCTCATGCACTGAAGGGTTGCTGGTTTGGTTCCTGGTTGGGGCACAGGCTCCGGTTTCAGGCTCCGTCTCAGGTTGTGGGTGTGCAGGAGGCAGCTAATTGATGTTTTGTCCTCACATCAATCTCTTCCCCTTTCCTTCTCCTTTTCGCTCTCCCTCTCCTTCTCCCTCTCTATGTCCCTCTTTCACTTCCTCTTCTTTTCCCTCTCCCTCTCCCTTCTTCTCTCTCTGAGAAAGAGAAAATCAATAACATTTTTTAAAATATATGTCATGTCCTTGTTGACTCTAGATAGATTTAACTTTAAAGATGTAAATGCAGCCATTTAATTTCGATCTTTTCCCCACTCCCTTAGGTTTCAAACTGTATAGTATTAAATTAATGTTTTAATCATCCCCTTCACTCTCCATGGAGATCTGGGAACTCCCAAATCTGCCACTCACTCTACCCATTCCTCTATGACCTTGGTGACCTGACAGCATTTCCGTTAATGAGTAGTGTAGTTTCTTCCAACCTTGGGACAAACTCGGCTTCCGTAGCTGTTTTTGGTAATGACCCCTGATTCCCCCATCAGCCTTGAGAGCTCGATGGTAAACACGTTCTTTCACTCGCAGCAGCGTTCTGAGACTCCAAGGCCAACATTTAGTATCTTGTTCTTTTGGGGGCTGTCCATCAATTAATTCTTTCACAACAAAAATCTAGGACTTCTCAGGGACTCACAGCGCAGAGTTTCCTGAACAAGCCTGGGATCAGGAATCACGGTGGTGGTAAACCAGAAAGCTTTGCCTAGTCAAGCCACACTCAGGCTTGTCGACAGCGACATTTTTACAGACCGTGGCACTATAATTTGGAAACCCAAGTGATGTTAGCAGCGTTTGAGTAACAAGCAAAATTCCCACCAAGCATCAAGCAGCTCATTCTTCTGAGGTTCACCAATAAATCACCGCATTTATCTGGAACTCCGTGGTTTCGTTTCTCAAATACGAAGAGAGACACATTAAGATGTTGATCCTTAATTAAAAGTAACAATAGGAAAAGAAAAATTCATAGATATAGACAACAGTATGCTGACTGCCAGGGGGAAAGGTGGATGGAGGAGGGAGAAGAGCGTAAATGGGGGGTAAACAGTGATGGAAGGACACTTGACTTGGGATGGTGAACACGCCATACAATATACAGATAATGCATTATAGAATTGTACACCTGAATCCTATATAATTTTGCTAAGCAATATCACCCCAATAAAAAAAAGAGCTGAGACCATTTTGGCTCAGTGGATAGAGTGTCGGCCTTCGGACTGAAAGGTCCCAGGTTCCATTCCAGTTGGGGGCATGTACCTTACTTGCAGGCACAACTCCAGTAGGGGCATGCAGAAGGCAGCTGATTGATGTCTTTCTCTCATCGATGTTTCTGACTTTCTATCCCTCTCCCTTCCTCTCCATTAAAAATCAATAAAATATATTTTAAAAAAAGAAAAGAAAACATTAAGAAGAATAACAATAAAAACCTCATTTAAGGTAAAGTTCCTTTTAAGGTTCTCTATTTACACAATAGCAACATGCTCACTCCTCTTGCTTCCGGCACAAGTGAATGCATCAGTATTGGATTGTTTTCCAAAGAATGGTCCCTAGAGTCAGTTCCACATGCATTCAAAATCAGGACACCCCTCCCGCTCCACTTACAAGTTAAATAATTTTATGTAGGTGCCAATTTCCTGAAGTTCGATTTCCTAATCCATGCAATAGGAATAATACTAGAGCACACCCCAAGAGTTACCATTTTAAAATAAGAAAACATATGCATCCCACTGACTGCAGTGCCTGTCATATACCACATGCGTTAGCATATTTTGTTCAGTGTTGTTCTAACTGCTTTTTTGTTAAACAGAAGTTGAAAGCATGAGCCACAAAAATAACCAAACCACCATCCCTCACGTCTAAATAATTCAATTTGGATAATAAGAGTGGGGAAAAAAGCAAATAAACAAATCGAGGAATGGCTTAGATAACTTATCAATAACAATTGAATGGAATAATAAGTAACAATTCAAACCTATATTTGTATATTTTTGTTTCTATAAAGATACACACACACACACACACGCACACATACACACACACACATTGAGTGGCCAGATTATTATACTTTCAGAAATCATAATAATCTGGCCATTGTATGTGTGTGTGTGTGTGTGTGTGTGTGTGTGATTTATCTATTCATCTGTCATCAATCATCTATCTATCTGTAATCTTCCTGTCACCTATCTGCCTATCATCTATTTATCATCTATGCTTAGCTACCTATTCACTGTCTCCCCAGCTTAACTCCTGGGTTAGATCCCAAACCAAACTGTGACTTTAAAAACATGAAAGAAAATTAAAGAATGGAATGTCCAGGCTTTTTATACTAAAGTGTCGTTTTCCAGGACAGATGAATAGGTGACAAAAGGAATGACATTAACATGTATGTTCATCTTTGTGCTTGCAGACACCGCCTCTCCCTCCCCCCCCCACCAGGCAGGTAACATACATGTGCCCTTGGCGCTTTCCATTCCAGTAGCATAGGGTGGCCCTCCGCCTCCCTTTCCCTAAAGAGGTTCAGTCATAGAGAGCCAAACCCTGGGCTCATAGGGAATGAGCCCTAGACGTCTAAGCTCTAGACTCTGTTATCATATGATCCGTCTTCTGAGTGGCAGCATCCATCTCCCCTAAAATGAGCTACTGCGCAGCCCCTTTGAAGATGCTCATAAAACAGCGGGTTTAATTCGTCTGGGAAATGGAGGCTGAAACATGGGGCAGGTCCCCGATGGAAAATGTGACTGGGTGACGCAGCAGCATTCCCACCGAATATCTTGGAAAATGGGCCGCGTTCGCATCGCTCCCTGGAGGGGGGCCAGCGAGAAACAGTGGACGTTCTCTTATAAAAACCCTGAAAGCAGCGAGCAGCCCGTAAACAGTATGCAGACTGAGTCAGAAAATGGGCCGTTTTACGCTCCTAATGGAAGCTCCGCTTATTTGTTCACGGATTTATAGCAACAATGTGATGTCATCGAGTGATTTATAGCCCGGAGCAGAGCAAGTGTCAATATACAGCGGTGGGTGGAAACATCCTATTCTCACCAGGAAGCTGGTCCCCACACCGGAGGGTGTCCTGGCCCGAGGGTGGGGCGGATGTAGGAAAACCCACGCTGTTAGTGTTACTGGAAACGGGACGAGGGAGGTGAGGGATGACTGGAGCCGTCCCTCTTCGGGAAGGATCTGAGGAAGACAGAATCCCTTCACTTAGAGCAGAAAGCGACGATTGCCAACCGGATCGTCCCTCTCATGCTTGACTCACCCGGTGACTAATGGGGATGTTCATCACAGATCCCAACCACATAGGCCGTGAGTGCTCATCTTTGATTCAGATAAAGGATACTCACACGATGACGTAATCATGCAGAAGCATGGACTTCGTTTAAAGTTTACAGAGAGTAAAATCTCTTTGGTGTCATTCTAAGGAATTAAACAGAAATAAAAGCTTTATATGTAAGCATTTATTTTTGTTTAATTTGTTAGAATGACACAAAAGAGATTTTTGCATATTAGCCTTTTATATATATATAAAAACATAAACGCAATGCTCCCGTGATGGGAAAAAGTTCCCTAGTGCTGCCCCTTGGAGTCCTCACTTCCTCAGCCCTAAACCTTATCTTCTCTATTTGGTATTAATTTTTCCAGAATATCATTTAAATGCAATCATGTGGTATGTATTCTTTTTTAAGACTATATACTACATATGCATTTGAGGTTCATAGATGTCATCGCATTTATCAATAGTTCGTCTTTTTCACTACTGAGTCATATTCCATAGTGTGGCTGCACCAGGTTTTGTTAATCACTTCATGACTTGACAAACATTTGGGGGGGGAGAGGACACTTGGGCTTTTTCAGTGATTAAATATGCTAGAACTTTCTAGGTGCATGGTTTTGAATGACCATACATTTTTATTTCTCTTGACTAAATGGCAGCAAGATCACTGATTCCTATGATAAAAAAAAAGTGAGGATTCCCTTCCCAACACTGATTTTAAACAGTTAAAGTAACCACGTGTGTGTGGCATACAGCAACACGACTGTGGCCATTTGCTGGAAAAACTGGTCACGTGTTCCTGAACTGCTCTCACAGATGTAAATCAATGAATGGGGCTCAAAAGAACAGCCCCAGCCTGAGCGGGAGGAAGAGCTCCACCAGGCACAGCACCCCTGGATCTGTCTTCCTGTCCCCAAAAGACGCCATCTTGGAATCAGGATTAGATTTGACATTGGAAAACATCACCTCCCTCTAAAGCTTTTGAGGTTATAATAGGAAAATAGTGCTCACTGGGCTATTTTTCTCTCTATAAGTCATCCCCTGAAATAAAATAAACTGAAAATTGGGTTGCGTTCTAAACATTTTAATCCACTCACTTAAATTATTTTGCAGATAATTTAAAAGATTATCTCCCAATAAATAATTTTTGAAAGGGGCAGCATAGTTTTGAGTAGTTTTCGCATTATGTTAATGGCTCGTTTTTCTATATAAATGGTGAAACTACACTAAGGAGACACAATGAATTCTGGCCTTTTCCCCCTGAGCATGGTTTGTAAACATATCAATGGCTCTAAAATATAAAGCAGCAACGAGAATGCATTGCTTTCTTCACAGATTCCAATGCTAAAAAGGAAATACAGACAGGAGAGGTATATGACAAAAGTCAAATAGACCGCCGATGCTCAACCTTTAACACTGAAGCATTCCTACTTTCCTTTCTTACAGCCACCATCTGTTGGACACCTATAACTGTAACCCTTTTCTAAAACTGCGTGACTGGGGTGGATTCATATTTGTCACACTTCCGTTTACTCCATGGCAGGTGTGAAGGAAAGAGTGGAAAACAGGTTTGAGGCTAAAACCAAACTCAATTTTGGAGTCAATTTTGAGAAGGAGGCAGAACACAAAAATGAGTCTTATTCCTCCAGTTGAAAGTACCTTTCCCCTTCTGGTGTAAAACATCAGTCGCCTGTTATGTGGCATGGAGGAAGGTGGCAATGGCAAAGCAAGGTGATGGAATAAGACATGAAGGCAAAAACATCAGTGATCGAATAGGAAATTTATTGGGGTGTTGCAGAAAAATAACACAGGACCCTCAAAAAAGACATCAATGTAATGAGCTTCCCTTTTCTCCTGCCTTTGAATAGAGACACTTCATTTATGAATCAACCCATCTCATCTTATTCTTAGATTTTATGGAATCAGGGAAAGTGCATGTTAGTATGGCTCCTCGAAGACTATGTATTTAAACTGTGTAATGAAAGAAATAAACTCCTTCTTCCTTCACCAATGCTACATGTGAAACCAGTTGACAAATACACTAAACGCTGAAAATATTTTTGCAAAGCCTCTATCACACACAAAATAACAATAAAATATATTTAAAATATTTTGTGTTTATCATGGGATAAGTTAGTTATTGCTGGAATTATAGGGCAGGGGTTCTTCCTGCTTGATTTTGCTCTAAAATTTGCTGATTTTAGATTTTGATTTCCTTCTGAGCTAGGTCTTAGCATGTTTTAATGCCTTCTTTTATATCCAAGAATCATGTATCTCATTCATGATTTATTACAAGGCAGTGTGTTTCTGTTATAAAGAGCCTTTAAGACACACCATTCTTAAGGGGCAAGCTTTTCTATATTGTACCAAAAGGACATGTACAAAATCGATAGGAGAAATTCATCATGTAAGTATTTGAGCATTTCTAACTTTAACATGTGCACAAGGACTTAAAATAATTAAATTATGTTGAAGTGCTGATATGTTGACACAATCAACACTTTAAAAAAAAAATCTTTAAATTTTTTAAGGCTGTTGTGGCTCAAGAGGTTGGCCCCATAAACCAGTAGAAGGTGGCAGGTTCAATGCCAGGTCAGGACACATACCTGGGTTGCAAGTTTATTTCCTGGTCAGGGCTTCTGGGGGAGGCAAACAATTAATATTTCTCTCTCAGATGAATACTCTGTCTCCCTCTTTTGTTCTCTCTTTAAAAATCAATTAAAATTTCTTTTTAATTTTTTCAGTGATAGTTGACATCCATATTATATTAGTTTCAGCTGTACAACATAGTGATGAAACATTTATATAGCTTACAAAGTACCCATCTGACCCCATGCATAGCTATTACAATATTATTAACTATATTCCTTCTGCTATACTTTACATGCCCATGACTATCCTGTAACTACCAATTTGTTCTTTAAAAATAATTGTTTAATGATAATGCCACTATATTGTGCACATGTCAATGCTAGGTTTGTTTCTAGGGCAAATTGTGTGTGTGTGGGGGGGGTGTGTGCGCTCGCGCGCACAAAGAATTCAGTCTTTCATCTCTCAAGCATATAATCCTCCTTCAAATCAGCAATATGGCCCAATTGACCGTAGAAACCTGGTCCTGAGAAGGTCTGACGCAGAAGGTTCAGGAAAATTTCCTTTGACAGAATCCGATGTGCAAGCTCTCCGAGCCGGACCGGCCACGGGGACTGACGTGACCCCGATGGCCCGGTTCCAGGGCTGGAATTTTCAGAAAGAGCCAATGGCCTTTCTCAGAGCCAAGAAGAAGCAAAACTCGCAGAAGACTGTCAAGTTGCATATTGCCATGTGATGCAGAATAAAGCATCCAACACCATGCAGACATCTGACATGTTTTTGTAGGCAGCAGCCGTTGACTGGGAGAAGGAGACCTTGAATCTGACCTAATACGTTTTGAAAACTGCACATGGGGGTAAAGAATGAAACTTGGCACGGCTCACCCAGCTCCTGCAGCCCTGCTTCAAGCTCATCATTCAGAAAAGCGAGGCCCGGGCCTTTTCATTGCTTTCCATCTATTCTGCTTCATGAGAAATGGATGCATTGATATGGAAGCCAGCTACTTGAACCATTTCCGGGTTTGTTCCTTGCATCCGGGCTAATGGAATTGCAAAAGATGAAGTGTTGAAAGACAGCTGTTAGGTAATTCCGAAGGTGACTGTCTCTTTGCCATCTGTCCCCTGGCTGATACCAAACAAGTGATAGTAAGAGCTTGTTGGAGAAGAAAGTAGATGTCAAGTCTGCCACAGAGTGTAACCCAAGGAAAGGTGGGAAAAGGCAGGGGGGCCCGCCCTCCATTCAAACCTGGTAAAGGGGCTTCAGGATCTGGTGCATCAGGCCAGGAGGGTCCTTTGTGGTGTTCAGGCAGGGCGAGCCTTATCGCAGACTCACATCCCCACCCGGTGGCTCCGGCTGACCCATGACTCCGGTTTAGAAAGAGTCTCTTCGTGGTGACATTTAGCTTATTTCAGCACACGTTCCTTCAAGTGGCATTTGCAGCTCATACTTGAAAAGAGGACCTTATTAAAGTCTGGAAGGAAACATCCTATTTCTTTCTACCCAAGAACTCATCTACATTTATCTGGAACCTTCTGAAAATGTGAAAAGTAGGTCTGTCCTACACAGAACAGCACAGCTTCAGTAATGAGCATTAAAAAGTAAAAAAGATGTTAAAATGAGAAATAAGTCCGTCTTAATTTTGAGTTGTTCACTTTTGGCTTTTTTTTTAAATTTAAGAAAACTGATGACATAATAAAGACAGAAAGCTAAAGCTAGTACTAAAGGTAGAGTAGAATAAGAGAGTGGAAATGAAAAAAAAAAAAAGTGACCCCTGGACTATCGCTGTAAACTTGACATTTGAGTTTGGTTATTTATTCCAAATCTTCTTTTAGTATCATTTACTTCTTCCAGATTCTTATATCTTCACCTGTGGCTAACTTCTTAATCATTGGAGTTCATAGTGATAACATTTATCTTAGTTTTATGTTCTGTTCCTGTTCATTTAGAGGGAGTCTTTTCAGAGGCTAACAGATTGCATTGTGGTGAAATTTCCAGTTATAACTGAGTTAATTTATTCCTTTTGTTGCCATTTATTTAGTTTACCTATGGGACTCAATTGCATCATTGTGGGAGCTAGGAATTTCCCCTCCATTGTCCTGACTTAGCTCTGGAAGTGCAGAGGCTAAAGGTAGATATATTTTCTGATTGCTTCTTCTATCTCTAAAATGATTTCCTGTCCCACAAATCTCCCACAGATTCTGGTCTTACGATAACCATGAGCAAGTAATAGTAAAAACAGATACTGCAAGAGACAGGCTAGAAGAAAAGTTGATGCCCTCAATAAGAATCATTATACTCTGCACCCTGCTGGCAACCTTTGTTTTATTTTTTAAGTTTCATTTTAAATTCTGATGCATCTCAGCAAAATGTCAATCCTAAGTAAGCAGGAAAACAACCAGTATTTGACTCCTGCTTCCTTTCTTTTCCTTCTCCTTCCTTCGTGGCCCGGGGGCTATTTCACTGCTCATTAGCACCTCTTCCTGAACCCTAACCTGAGAGGAAAGGCCACTGAATGAAACTCAAGGAGGCTCTTTCTGTTCCTGCCAATGCGGCCTGCGGAGGGAAAGGCAGAGAGAGGGCAGGATGCTGGGGCAGGATGAAAAGTATATTTCCGACTCTAAAAGGAGGTAATCCACCTTTGGATTCTTTCTCTTAAGTGTATTCAAATATGTTTTTATGAATTTGAGAGAGAGAGAGATGAAGGGAGAGGGAGAGATAGAAACATTGATATCTATCATCTGCCTCTCGCACGCCCCCTGCTGGGGATCCAGCCACAATCCGGTTATGTGCCCTGACCAGAATCGAACCTGTGACCTCCTGCTGCATGGATCCCCACTCCACCACTAGCCACCCTGGCTGGGCTGGACCCTTCCTTGCCAATCCATTTGGATAAATAAGAAACATATGCCCATGTAATTTTGATTCCAGGATAAATAGGAACTTTGTTTGTTTGTTAACAATGGATGGTTCCTGGAGGAAGTGACCTAGCACTTACTGAATGTCTATACATGTAATTATATTTGGATAAACCTCCTTTTTTCATGCCCGTAATCCTTTCTGCCATTCTATGATCAGGGTATTGTCTCTATACTCCAGAGTCCCTTTCTCAGTTATAGGCCTTAGATTTTGAAGTCTCCCTAGCCACCCACTCCCTTCCCTTCTTCTCTCCCCACAATATTAAACCCCTAATCAAGAATGGTTGGTTCCAAGTGTCTCTTATAAGTATCTACTTCTTCTCAAATCCCTCACTATGATGCTAGGTGAAGCTACCATCTGTCTTCGGAATAACCCAAACCCTCCTAACTCTCTCATTATCTGGAGTCTCCAATCTTTTTTTTAATTTTTTAAAATATATTCTATTTATTTTTTACAGAGAGAAAGGAAGAGGGATAGAGTCAGAAACATAGATGAGAGAGAGATCATTTAGCTGCCAGGTACATGTCCCAGTGGAATCGAACCTGGGACCTTTCAGTCTGCAGGCCGAGGCTCTATCCACTGAGCCAAACTGGTTTCAGCTGGAGTCTGCAATCTTGAGGGAAGAGACCAAATTGGGTTTTGCTCCTCCCCCTCTAGTATAAGCCCTGGCATTTAGTAAGGGGAGAGAGAGTAGTAGCAACTATAGCCAATAAGTTAAAAAGTTGTAAGTAGAGACAATGATTATACTGTTAACACTTTTAATTTCCTTATCTACTAACAACACACACACACACAAACACACACACACCTACACACAAAAATACAGCACAAACATTTATTCCACAGATAGACTGTGTGGACATAGGTAAGGACTACAGTGGACAGATTTTGCGATGTTGAGACCACTAGTTGAGGTCTGATTCTATGGAACTGACCCAGCGGAATTGAAGCCAGCAGCTGTGATTCCAGCCACACGTTCCCGAGTGTTCTGTGTAGTGAAGGATTAGCACCTGGCCTTTGAGATAAGCCCGATCTGGGTTCTGATACCCCTCAGTCAAGTCATTTCAGTTTTCTGGGATTTGGTTTTAGCTTTTATAGAATTAAAGTGAAAGTACATATCCTTCCAGGTTCTCCTGCGGGCTCAATGCAATATTTCTGAAGTGTCAAGTATAATGCCTGGCATAGAAGAGATGCCCAATGACTTTTAGTTTGAACTTTCAAATGACAACCTCTTTCAGCTACAATAGGAGTGTTATACCGATCATCTCTTCTAGGAGAGATGCTGTGATTATAGAGAATTTTGATTCTATTTTATTTTTTATTTGCCTTAAATATTTTTAAACATTTTACAATTCTATAATATATCATCTGTATACTGTATTATGTCTTCACCACTCCAAGGCTAGCCTCCTTTCATCACCATTTTATAGAGCATTTTTAATTCCCAAAGCTATTTGCAACTCTTCAAGAATCTGCTCATGATGTATCTGAGAGATTGGCAGAAGATTTGTATAAGCCTCGTTAAAAACAAAGCAAAACTAAAAAGCAACAACAAAGAACTGGAGACCAAGCTAGTTGTATGACTTGCACAAAGCCATTGAGTGAGTTAGTGATGAAACTTGGATGGGGGCCGAGGTGTGGGGATTTCTCATCTGTTTTCATTCCTTCCTCCAAAAGAGTCAGAATTTAGTTCATTCCCCGAACAAATGCCCAGAAATTCCCAGCAGCCCACTGGGGCAGGGACAGTGGGGAGAGCGGACCACAAATAAATCTGTCCCCCTGGAATGACATGGCATCATCTGCCTCCTAGAGTGGGGAGGTCAGTCTATGCATGTGATAGAAAGAAGAATTTGCCTTATAACGATTATCCAACCCTATTGCAAGAGAATCTTAAGAAGAAGAAGGAGAAGGGGAAGGGGAGATGGAGGAGGAGAAGGAGGAGGAGAGGAAGAAGGAGGGAGAGAAGAAGGAGCAGGAGCAGAAAAAAGAAAGAAAAACCCTAGATAGAAAGGCGACCCAGAAACGAGTTCTGGGTGGCAGCGTGCTGGAACCCAGATGGAAATTCAGCATTAATTTGGCTAACACTGCTTCAGTCACAGCACATTTTCAGCTATTTATTTTTGTACCCAGCCTCTCCTAGGAAGGTGGGTATCGAATGGAAATTTTTTTCTAAGGTGGCATTTCAAATAATAACAATAATAATAAAATCCTGGATGGGGAACCCTTTTTCCATTAGATGCACAGCAGCAACCTTGAATGGGGCTATATTTTTTTGCTAATTTAATCTGTGCATGTAAATGACATCTTTCCATTTCTTTCTTTTTCTTTTTCTTTTTTTTCTTCCCCCTGCGGGCTTGTTTTTCCATCCCGGTAAATGATTGGCTCCCGCTTGGAGATGCTTGTTTCTTTAGAGTCGATCTCCAAATCTGAATGCAGCCCTTCTCCTGTGGACCCGGGAGCTGGGGGGGGGGGGGGGAGAAGCTGGGGAAGGGGGGGGGAGGCGTGGATCTCCCTGCGCCACGGTTCCATACGTGGCAAATTGATTTTCCATCCGCCCCCAGTGATAAAGTCCATCTTTGATAGATTCCCGTCTCCCTGCTGTCCGGGTCTGAAGGCATCTGATCTGGGGTCAGCTCCCCTTGGAGAGTAATTCAGAACACAGTCCCTTCCCTTCAGAGGGCCCATGCCACGGGGCACGGGTGTGTTTTCTTTGGCTGGGGCAGCCCTCCTGAAAGAAATTATTCTGCCGCCGACCTGACAGGGCTGGGCATGGGGTACTGAGAAATGGAGCCTCTCCCAGTGGCCCTTTGCCTGGAATTTGTCCTAAAAGCATGAAACTGAGCAGGGTTTGTAGCAGACAGATGTGGGTAATAGAGGCAGCACCTTTCCAGGCCGGTGTCTGTTTGCAGGAGAAGGAAAGAACGCGGGGTGGTGGACGGGACCCTGGAGGGACGGGGCCGCTGGGAGCTCTCGGGGAGACCTGGTCCGGGGTGGGGTGGAGAGTCGGCTGCGGATGCATCCCCCGGGGCCACAGCCAGAAGATGCTAGAGCTTGCCTTCTGAGGACACTCAGCTACGGACGTTTCGCAGTTCACAGAAAGATGGGGAGTGTGAACAGGGACAGCAGCCCGATGCAGCCCCCAGTCTACAGCTGCTTGCCCTAAATGTACCTAAAGATGGGGTGCTCAGCAGGCCACTGGTATCCATTCAAACACCGCTCATTGCCCGTGTTTCTAAAATGGGGGCGGGGGGTGGGGGCTGGCTGGCGTGGCTCAGTGGTTGAGCATCCACCTATGAACCAGGAGGCCATGGTTCTGTTCCTGGTCAGGGCCCAGGCCCAGGTTGTGAACTTGATCCCCAGTGTGGGATGTGCAGGAGGCAGCGATCAATGATTCTCTCTCATCATTGATGTTTCTTTCTCTCTCTCCCTATCCCATCCTGTCTGAAATCATATATATGTGTGTGTGTGTGTGTGTGTGTTTGTGTGTGTTTGTGTATATGTGTGTATACTTATATATACTCACACATATACACAAACACACACATTTATATCTATATCTATATCTATATACATATATACACACACATATACACACATATATCTATATCTATATATCTGTACCTATATCTATATCTATCTATCTATCTATCTATCTATCTATCTATATATCTATAATAAAATGAGGAGGGAATAGTCTACATTTGACCTAAAACTATTGAAGGATTGACTTGTGCATGCGTGTGTTTTATGAACAATGATGGGAAAGGTACCCGTGTGTGGTGAAAGTCCATCTGGGGTCACATGACTCAGCAGTGATTCTGAGCAAAGGGCCCTCTTTGGTGGAGCAGGAGTTTGCTGAGATATAAAACAAGAGCAGGGGCTTCAGGGAACCGTGGCTTAGCTTTTCACTCTCAGACGCAGGAGCCATAGGGAGTCAGGAAGCAGCCACTCTGCTGAGCTGCACGTTAGAGTTGAGAATGAGCAGTTTGCGCTTTTATTGCCAGAAGGCAGTAGTTTAAAAGACATAGACATCACTGGTTAGGTTTTCAAACGTTTGTTTCGCTCTTCGCCCTGGGATTTAAGTGGGAGGGGAACCCTGAGATTGGGGGTTGTCCTCTTTCTTAAGGCACCTCCACTGCTTCCTCTAAGACGGCGGTTCTCAACCTGTGGGTCACGACCCCTTTGGGGGTCAAACGACCCTTTCACAGGGGTCGCCTAAGACTATTGGAAAACCCCTATTTCCCATGGTCTTAGGGACCAACACGCCGCTCCTCGGTGTAGCAAAGTGTAGCCATGTAGTTTACTGTTGTCCTATGAAGACTGTTACCCATGCTACACCACGATTCAAGACAAAATTTCATTTATTTGTAATTAGAAATAAATATTTCACAATATATAATTACATATTGTTTTTGTGATTAATCCTTATGCTTTAATGATGTTCCGTTTGTAACAATGAAAATACATCCTGCATATCAGATATTTACATTACAGTTCATACCAGTAGCAAAATTACAGCTATAAAGTAGCAAAGGAAATAATTTTATGGTTGGGGGTCACCACCACATGAGGAGCTGTCTGAAAGGGTCTCGGCCTTAGGAAGGTTGAGAACCACTCCTCTAAGGCTAAGTCAGGAGCTGCCCTTCTCCTGTGGGAGATGGTGGGGAGGGGAGGCCACTGCCGAAGGCCTGACTGAGCACGTGGTGGCTTACGGGAGCCCTAGGGCGGCCGGCCTGTTTGTGTAAGACCAAATGTTACAAGCGTCTCCTCCGGAGTACGTATTTTCGGACAAATTATTCAATGGTTGACAAGAAAAACATCAAAATAAGAATAATATTTCATAACGTGTGAAAATGACACGCAATTGAAATGCCCCTGTCCACAAATAAAGTTTTATTGGCACCCCGCCACACCCATTTGTTTACTGTTATCTATGGCCTCGAGCAGGCTGTGCTGACAGAATGAAGTACTTGCCACTGAGACAGGATGGCTTACCGCGCTCAAAATATTTGCTATCCAGCCGATGACAGAAAAATAATATGCCAGCCCGCAGCTTCGAGCCAGAGAAATGTTAGTGAAGAGGTGAAAAGGAGCAAGAACAGCCAAGAAGAGGAACATAAAAATAGTGATCCCTGAATTGTGCTTCCAATAATGTGAGAAGTGTCGCTTTGGGTCGAAAAGTACCGTATTTTCTGGTGTATAAGACTTTTTAACCCAGGAAAATCTTCTCAAAAGTAGGGGGTCGTCTTATACGCCAGGTGTCTTCTTATAGGGCAAGTATATCCCACATTCTATATTTTAACTGGAAAAGTTGGGGGTCATCTTATACGCCCAGTCATCTTGTATGCCAGAAAATATGGTACATTTTCAAAATAGAGCACCTACTTAATGTTATTTATTCAGGCCACAGATGTTGTAAGGAAGTCATACAAGTATGATATTCTGCATTGTCCTGTGAGGTCATGAAATCAGAAAAGGTTTGATGACCTTTCTGGTCACACAGATCATGAGCCGAATGGATAAGGTTAAAATCTAGGTTTCTTAAGACCTAGTGTGTACTGTGTGCAGCTACAGAAGGCTGATTGAGGGGGCAGAGTCATTTTGGGAAAGTTAAGTCAATTTTTTTTTTATAAAAACTGAGTTGTAATTCTTTTTACTGAATACATGTAAGACCCTGGGTTGGCCATATTATCTCAGGTGATATAATATAATACTTATTTGACTTTAGAAGATATACTCAGAAAACATTGACACACAAACTATTTGTTTAAGACAACACTATTTCTATTGCCCACATAACTACTCAGTAATTTCATTATTAGGAATAATACGTTAGCATTATCACAGTAGATCATGTTATTATAATTTTATATATTCATGTGTATGTAAGAATTACGGACCATTACACATCTATACGTATTGGCATAAGGGTCTATAAGTCAGCAGTCGTCAACCGGTGGTCCATGGACCACTGGTGATCCCTGAGGTCTGAAAGTTGGCGACCACTGGGTAATGCCCCGTTATTTTATATAACGGAGCATGATAGAAAAATTCCAATCATGTCTGGATCTCAAGATTTTTATCTTAGAAAAACTGACCAAAGCCCCAATTAAAAATAAATCTCGCCGAGACCGGTTTGGCTCAGTGGATAGAGCATCTGCCTGCGAACTGAAAGGTCCCAGGTTCGATTCCAGTCGGGGGCATGTACCTTGCTTGCAGGCACATCTCCACTGTGGGGCGTGCAGGAGGCGGCTTGTTGATGTCTTTCTCTCATTGATGTTTCTGACTTTCTGTCCCTCTCCCTTCCTCTCTGTGAAAAATCAATAAAATATAAAAAATAAATAAATTAAAAAATAAAAATAAAATAAATAAAATCTCACAAAATGACCTCTATACATAGTACACTCCACAGATGCCCAAAACTGTCCTCTCCGCTCCCTGCCTTTTGTGCAAAGGGCACCAGCCAGTGCAGCCGGGGTCTCCCCCGCCCCTGCAATCACCCTCAGCCCCAAATCCCGAGCAGCTGATAGGATTTAGTGCCAGGAGGAGACAACCATGCGGGAAGCAAACCCGAAAGCCAATTGGATTAGAGAGTGGAGACGCTGGTAATAAAGGGGACTTAGTTTTACAGCTTAGCTGAGGGGGGAGGGGGAGAGAAAAACCAGAGAAGAAAAATCACCCTGGGTCTCTTTGGTTAAGTTGTTTTGCAGATTTATGGAAACGTGCACGTGGTCGAAAATGACTTCCAGAAGTCAGAGCGTTAGCTAAGCCGGCCGCCGCGCGGGGCAGGCCGGGCCTCGTGCGTGGAGGTGATGTGAGGTGACTGTTTATGGGCAGCGGGGCCTGGCCGTGCTCGTGGCAGGATGCTCGGGCCCACGCTGGCCCTCGGCTCCCGGAGCCTCTGCTGGGATTAGAAATTGGTGAACTGTGACAGGACCTGCCAGGGGCATTCACATTTGGGTCCAGTCATTTCTAACAAGGGAAAAAGAAGGAGAGAAATAGAATGGAAACTCACACACACACACACACACACACACAGTAGGTCCTGGTAGCCAATGCTGAGTCTACACAGACGTACCGATTAGCTGTTTTAAGTGATCCCGGCATTCCAAATGATCCACCCGTTCCTTGTGGGAGGTGTAGTTTTGGTTAGATTCGCTCCTGGCTCCTGGGGTGAGTGTTTGCCGGGGCACGGGGAGCCGTGCTCGCTAATAGCTGGGAACACTTTATGAAACGCTGACATCCTGATGAGGGTGAGCAATTTCACTCAATTCTTGGCTTCCTAATACAGAACCCCCAAAAAGTCAACAAGCAGGTATTAGCATTGCGAGCGAGGCCTGCGAGAATGCAAAGAAGCCCGTGAATCTTGTTTAATCCGTTTAATCAGCGTGATTGAATGCACAGGTGGTGTAGCGAGCCCGGGTCCGACTAGCCACAAGTTTAATTTGTAATAAAACAAAACCGATGTCAGTGCCACCAATCCAGAGGGGAAGACAGTGCCAAGCTCGTGTTTGCGGGCAGCTGGGGCTACAGGCTGATGGCTTCATACAACTGCAGGATGCTGTTGGCTCCGAGGGATGCTGGGGGCAGTGTCGTCTCCCGGAGTCTCCCAGCATCTCATAGAAGGCTCCTTTGTGAGTCACATACTACCCCTGCGTGAGTCTGATGAGCTATTTGGCCTTCTCGATCCATTTATAATGTTCTTGAGTTAAGGGCCCCTGATGCATTTTTGTATCACACACGGCAGATGCCATCCGCAGCTGCTCCAGGAGTAGGGCATCAACATGAAGTTAAGAATTCCTGAGTGAGGGGCAGCGCTCTCACATTTCTTTGGTCTCCTCTGCAGTCCTTCATGCATTCCACGCGCGCTCAGAATAGATGCGTCCTGTGTGCCAGGCTGTGTCACAGCCGGGAAGCAGAAGCCAGCAGATCTTCCTGGAGGGCTCCCAGCAAGAGGCTGTGCGGGCTCAAAGGGGAGGGCTTCTGATTTTATTTATTCCGCTGCTCTTTCTTCATCGATGAAGAGCATGTCCCTTTTAGGCGAGCCCGGATAGAACATCAGTAAATGATAATACCACAGCCGCCTCTGCAGGTCTTGCTGTGTGTGATCAGCTGTTTCAGTGCATCACTCCCTCTCCACCAGGAATGATGACATTGGTGTTTCTAGCATCCCTATTTGCCAGATGAGGAAACCGAGGAACAGAGACATTAAGGGACTTGCCTTGTAAATGAGCCATTGAGACACACTCATCAGAGAGTTTCCTCTAGAACAGTAGTTCTCAACCTTCCTAATGCCTTGACCCTTTGAGACAGCTCCTCATGTTGTGGTGACCCTCAACCATAGAATTACTTTCGTTGCTACTTCATAATTGTCATTTTGCTACTGTTATGAGCTGTCATGTAAATATCTGATATGCAGGATGTATTTTCATTGTTACAAATTGAACATCATTAAAGCATAGGGATTAAACACAAAAACAATATGTAATTATATATTGTGAAATATTTCTTTCTAATTACAAATAAATGAAATTTTGTCTTGAATCGTGGTGTAGCATGGGCAACAGTCTTCATAGGACAACAGTAAACTACATTGCTACATTTTGCTACACCGAGGAGTGGTGTGTTGGTTCCTAAGACCATGGAAATAGGTGTTTTCCAATAGTCTTAGGTGGCCCCTGTGAAAGGGTCGTTTGACCCCAAAGGGGTCCCGACCCACAGGTTGAGAACCGCTGCTCTAGGATGACCTAATCCCCGGGTGAGACCCATGACTATCCACAGCTACACACCAACCAGGGTAGCATTAGCATAAGTTGATATTTTAGGTACTTTTTTGAAATCAGTTCATCTCCCGTGAATCTAAACCTAACCCGGACGTGTAAGGTCAACAGAAGTGAATACATACTAGTAATTGTGACCTTTGGAGAGAGGATCCCAGACACAAAAGTACAGTAGCTGCTGTTGGAAAATAGTTCTGTGTAAGACGCATCATGCTGGTGCTCCCCAAATCATTGTCCTCTATCAGCAATATTAAATAGAATTGTTAGGATAATACCTATAATTATAAAATAAGACATGGTGGGAAAGACTGAATATTTAGTCATGGAAGATAAATTCCGTAGCATAAGCCAATTTCTCAGAAATTTGATTTCTCATCAGCATTTCACCTGGGACTTCATATAAAATGTCCAATGTTTGCAAATTAATTGATGTAGCTCAGGAGAAGAATAACCTTCTTCCTTGACAGTATTTGTGGCATACAGTAATCTGAGGGATTACAGCATATATAAAAGGATTCATACATAAGACCCAGCTTGAAACATTTTACAACATTCTCTCTCTACGCTAGAATAGAACAAGATAAGGCAGTTGAATTAATGCTATTTGTAACATGTCCTCTGAACATGGTACCTATTACAAAAAAAGCAGAAACTCGAGACTAATTCGTGTTGAGTGTGTGTTTTGAATGCCGTGTAATAAATACATAAAGAAAATGGCCATGAGTTGTGAAAATCATTTTCTTCATTTCAACCAGGAGATTTGTTCTTTAAAATGATAATGTGGTGTTAAAAGTTTGATTGCGCAACGGCCCTGCGCTGGGGCCAGCTGCTGCGGTTTCTGCTGATATAAATGTGATATTTTACAAACGCGGAATATGAAATATATTCCCAACATGTGTTTCATACGCTTATAATGCACCCAAATGAAAACCAGCGCAGGCTCGGATCGTTTCTTGGCCGTGTGCTTAATGCACTGTATCTGGAACATGTTAAATGTTATTATAGAAATAATTGAAACATTTCACACAGTTTCATGCGGGGAGTTTTGCATGTTAAATGCACACTCCTTCCTTCAGCTACGGAGGAACTTACATGCCTGATACACAAATGTTTCCCTTAGCATTGGGAACACGGATATGGTAATTTTTTTTTTTCTTTTTCTAGGAACCGATGTTAGGTAAACTTTGGAGGTATTTCAGCCTTAATTGTGCCAACAAACATCTATCACTGAATGGATTCATGAAGCGAGGTTCTTCTAAAAGCGAATTATTGAGCAAAAGACAAGATTTCCACTTTCACAGTTTAAAATGACATCTCTTTAATATATATATATATACACACACACACATATGTATATATATATATACACACATATGTATATATACACACATATACATATGTGTGTATATATATATATATTTTTGTATTGATTTCATAGAGAAAGGGAGTGAGAGAGAGAGGGAGAGGGAGAGAGAGAGAGAGAGAGAGAGAGAGAGAGAGAGAGAGAGAGACATCAGTGATCATTGACAGGCTGCTATAAGAGGTCCCCTACTGGGGAATTCAGCCCACAACCCAGGCATGTGCTCTTGACCATAATCAAACCTGAAACCCTTCAGTCCACTGAGCCAATATTCTATCCACTGAGCCAAGCCAGCTAGGGCTAAAATGACATATTTTATTTCTCCTTCTTTTCTCCTACCATTTCCTTGGAGAAAGCTCAGCATTTTCTCATTAATAAGCTGTAAACGTTTGATCATTCAGATAGAACTCCTCAATTTTGTGCGTTCCCTATGGTTCGTTTCTAATGAGATTTCCTGATTCAATTTTTGGAAACTCCTCAATTCCCATGGCGTATTCAGAAATGAATGGCCCCTAGAGTTAACTTTTTGCTTCCCTTCAAACCCAAAGTCACATTGATTAGGTTGCCGGTAGTTACAGAAGACTTAGCAAGTCTGAACTGACTCCATCAGCATATGAAATGATTCTTCAATATTAGTCTTTTAGTTTGCCCAGAGCCCTGAATGAAACAATTATCTGTAGATGATTTAGTGACTGTTTAATATATGTTTTATTCATTGATCTAACAATAAACACCGCTATTTATTTATTGAATTATAACTCTTACCTCTGAAGTACAGTGTGCCTGGGTCTATGGCTGTTCCATTAACAGTGTCCCCTCTTCTATATTGTTTCTCAAAGCGGGGTCCCTAAGGCAGAATTTCTTGAGAACTTGTCAGAAATGCAAATCCACAGGCCCCACTCCAAGTCTTACTGAACCAACAACTAGAGAGCCTAGTAGCCTATGCTTTAACAGGCAAGCCTTCCAGATGATTCTGCTGTATGATCACGTTTGAGGAACATTGTTCTGGAAGGTTCTGCTGAGATGAGGGGCATCATCATTCTGCTCGGATCTCTGCCCAATCACAGGGGCTCTGGCTGGTGGAGGGGAAATGTGTGCATTAAAGTCAAATAGACCTAGCAGAGGGCTGACAGGGACATTTATGATCAGGCAAGAGATACTCAGTCTGAAGATTCAGGGTAAAATATTCTTCTTGCTTTCCCTCATTCTCTCCTATGCCCCATCTCTCTCATCTTTCTTCTACCAAAGTATACTCATATGTACACACACACACACACACACACACACACACACACATACACAACTAAATCAAGATAACTTTCTTTAACTTTCATTTCAGCAACAGTATTACTCAAGACAATCACAACTCGAAAAATCAGAGATGTCATTTTCAAGTTCATGCATAAATATGACCTGGGCCCTTTGAAGTGTTAAGAGAAAAATTCCTCAGAGATAGGCAATGCTAAATGTTTTATCAACATGGTTAAATCTAAATGTAGAAATAGCTTCATAGTGTAAACGTGGGTATGCACAAATGAGTTTATATAGAGAAATGTAGAGTGTAACTAATGGAAAGAATACTTCGATTTGATTTGTTAGAGACCCAGGTGAGCGAGGCATTACGCATGCCTACCTAACCGTGTCCCCACATCTATCTGACCATTGTCAAAGGCAGTGTAATGCAGTGTCGCCTGGGATAGGAGAGGTGAGGGTGTGAATCTGAGTTTTACCAGTGGTTAGATTTGTGACTTTCCATAAGTAACATCAACGGCTTGATTTTCCGTTTCCCCGGTTGTAGAATGGAAATAATAATAAGTCTACCTCATGGTTTGTTTGGAAAAATACACAAGATCCCCTGGGCCTCATGCCTGGCACACAGCGCCCAGTGAATGTTCGTATCGTTCAGCTGGACTTTCACAGCGAGTCTCTCTTACGATCGTATCCTTATCCTTATTTTATTTTCGTGATTAATGTGCTAAAACATCACCTTTGGAAACATACAGTGTAAAGTTTCCTTTCCACTGTGTTTTCAATAAATTATGAGCTTTCCATGTAATGATATGCATTTACTTTCATGCCCTCCCCCCCCTTTTATAAAAACACTGCCTAAACATTGATATTAATGAGTCTTTTCAGTAGTCATGGGTCTGGACTATGCCCCTCCAAAGACGTTTCCTCATAAATTAGCATTAATTGATGTCCAGTTTTTGGAAAATGTTAGCACACGTTATTTATGGCACGTTCTGTTCGTGTGGCGCCTCTTAATGTGAACGAGAAAAAAAAAAAGTTTTCAAAGGAGCCTCAAACGCTGTTTCCTTTGCTTGCAAACCGGGGAGAGCCGGGCCTTCGCGTTTCTGGCAAACCCTCAGCAATATTTCTAGCTGCAGAGCGTGTGGGCGATCTGAAAGGCAGGGGTAAGTCTGTGATGGCGCTTGGTCCGGCGGTTCTTTTCCACAGTCAAGTTCAACCTGCCCGGGCTGTGCTCTAGGCAACCAAGACACAGGGCAAATTTCCTCCAACTGAATCCAGATGCCGTGTGTGCAAAATAAAGCTACATGTGAGAACATGGCCATCATGTCCACGGATCTTGGGTGATGGGGAAAGCACCCACCCATGGCGATATTCATAGTCTTTCATTTTATCATGGCTGTGTTTCTGTGCGCATGTGCTGTTTGTGCTTTTGTAAGTATCTAGAGAGATGGAGCTGGGGGAAGGGAGGGAAGATTCCATGAAAAAAATAAGGTGAAGGTTTTGATATATTTTTTGAGCCCTCTAGGGAAAACATGATGTAAGATTGTAAGCAGACACGTTCTGAAGCGTGGGGAAGTTTTCTCTTCACGTTAAATACCTTGAACTAATGTGTGTTGACTGAAGGTTCGTACAGATGTGCTAGAAAGCTACTCCTCGGAGACATATGAAATGGGTGGTTAGAATCTGGCACGTAATAAATTTCCAATTAATCGCGCCTGTTTTTATTTTTCTAGTATTAAATATTTGGGGATTTTTGTCGTGGTCTCTTTTCAGTTCTACTGTATGTTGCTTGATGTGGGGGTGACAAGAGATTTAAGGAAACTCTCCTACTTAGAGACAGTCTGTCTTTTACTATTAAAAATCTAGAATCAGTCATTTTCTTTAATAGGTTGGTTTTATAAGTATAAATCTGTCCAGGCTATTTATTTAGGAGATAACCAAAGTCAGCTGAAGGCATCTCCATTAACATTCAGATCAACAAAATAAACATAAGATGCTATTTGCATAAAACAAAACCCCCCACTGAATATATAACAAGTTAAAAACCAATTTTAAGTTCCTCCGTACCCTCAACTTTTGAATCATATGTGTCTACAGAAATATCCCAGTCTTTAAAGAATTTATACTTTTATTGAGGAGATGACATGGACACAGGGAAAAATGAGAGACCTAGAAACACCGTACTAGAGATTGTGTAATTTGTTGCCCGGTTGCCTCCATAACTAGAGAAATAAGTGGAAATCTCTGCCGTCTCCAGCTTTTCAAGATTTGAGTCAGGAGAGGGGTGGGACTCGGGAAGGCAAGACCCTTCCCAAAGGAGGGCACCTCGCAGAAGATGGTGGCAAAGTCAAGGACAAAAGAAAAGCCTTGTTCACAGGTAGCAGACCCAGTGTTAGGAAGACGGAGAGAGCAAACCATTCCTGAGTTAAAGAGATTAGTTAGAAGCATATCAGACAGCCCACCAAAATGTGAATGGTTATAAAGAGCAACGAAGACCATGAGAAGACATGGCTGGCAGAGGAGCAGAGGTATGTGATGGGTGGAGCGGTAGACTCATTCCGAGGTCTTTCAGAAGCATCGTTACAACGCAGCTGGAGTGGCTCAATGGTTAGCATTTACCTAGGAAACAGGAGGCCTCCCCATCAACGAGGACCCTAGAGGGGGAGTGGGGATGAAAGGGACAAGAGACACGAGGAATGGAGACAAGACACAGTTCTGATCAAGTCTCATTTATTCAGGAGGAGTTCGGGGTAGTTATAAGGAGAAGGAGGAATGAGGCCTAGCCCTTAAGGGGAAACACCTGGCCTAGCCCTTAAGGCAAAACACCTGGTTTACGGGAAAGAGATAGGGTTTGGGGTAATAGAAACCTAGCCTGAGGTTAGTGCTAACGTGGCTGGAGGTTACTACAAAATGGCTGTCAAGCACAACAAGTTTATCACAGAGGCCTACAAACATGCCCAGTTTATAGGCTCTTTCCCCAGTGGGGGGCATGCAGGAGGCAGCTGATCAATGATTCTCTCTCATAATTGGTGTTTCTATCTATCTCTCCCTCTCTAAAATGAATAAAAATATATTTTAAAGAAGAAGTTTAGTTATACATGGTCTTTAGCATATCTGAGAGAAATCAGACAGGTTTTAGACATGGAATAAAGGAGGGAATAACAGCTTATTTGGCAGGAATGATAGTGTTCATAGTCAGATTTTGTTAGCATCAAAGATTATCAGGGTAACATAGAGACCTTGTACATAGGGATTTGAATTTAACACTTTTGTTGTTGTTGTTGTTTTGTTTTTTTAAATATATTTTATAGATATTTTACAGAGAGGAAGGGAGAGAGAAAGTCAGAAACATTGATGAGAGAGAGACATTGATCAGCCGCCTCCTGCACGCCCCACAGTGGAGATGTGCCCGCAAGCAAGGTACATACTCCCAACCGGAATCGAATCCGGGACCTTTCAGTCCGCAGGCCGACGCTCTATCCACTGAGCCAAACTGGTCTCAGCTGTTTTTTTTTATTTGTTTGTTTTGTTTTGTTTTTAATCTGATATTTTAACCAGGGACAGGGAAGCTATATAGTGTTGTTGACCTGTTTCTTCTTTTATGGGATGGGATAAAAAACACAAGCATTCTAAAATTCTTGTAAGGGTTGGCAATAATATGTATTGTTTCCACAAGATCTAACGCAAAATATGTTTTAACAAATAATGCCTATTGTTACTATTTAGCTCGATTTCTTATTCAATGCTTGAACCCCCACACACCTCAAGTTGCGTTATGATTAGTGCTTGCATAATAATTAGAAAACTAATTTAATGGTACTTAGGTTTAGAATCAAATTGTACTAGTTTTCTTTTTTTATTCAATAAAGATCTCATTCCATCCACTAGAAAACCTTCTAAATTAAAATATTCTCAGCCTAGCTGAAACCGATTTGGCATAGTGGATGGAGCATCAGCAGCTTGCAGACTGAAAGGTCCAAGGTTCGATTCCAGTCAAGAGCATGTACCTTGGTTGTGGGCACATCCCCAGTAGTAGATGTGTAGGAGGCAACTGATCGATGTTTCTCTCTCATCAATGTTTCTAACTCTCTGTCTCTCTCCCTTCCTCTCTGTAAAAAGTCAATAAAATATGTTTAAGAAATACTAATAAAATAAAATATCCTCAGCCTGTTCTAAGCATTGGTTTCAGCTTACTCTTTGGTACGTATTTTACACAGAAGCATGTCTATACTTGCTTTTGCTCTCAAGACTTTCCTTCTCCAGCCCAAATGTCACTGCCACCTCACTGCTCAGAGGGACCTCAGTGATCCCTCCCTCAATGAGAGTTCTTCCCTCTGAGCGAGGGCGTTTCAAAACAAACTCAGGGCTGGATTTGACCAACACACACTAGATCCGAGGAGTCACTTCTCTGAATCCTCAATGTCATCCTTCTAACTCAGGTGCCGTCTGCATCACACTAGCATGTCACAGGATTGCCACAGCATACAGTTATCACAAAACTCTTTCTGGAAACTAATCTACACATCCGTTCTCCTCCCGGCTGAGTACTTGGACATGGCAAGCTTTGCATTTCACATACAGCCTGTAAGAAAGGCCTTTCTATCGCCTTGAACTTGATGTGAGAAACCAGGCCAGATTCCTTCTCACACCTGCTTGATATCATCCCCAACTCCCTCCCCGGACGGTGGGAATGTGCCCGCGGTTGTTTTTATTTGTTTGTTTTCTCCTTCGGCCAACATGTATAGATGTGATTCGCATCATCTGAGGTTCTTCCCAAAACTCAGGCAGTTAAAAAATCCAATATTAAATAAGAGAATGTAGATGTAGGGGGGCGACTGAAATGTTTATATACTTCTGCTTTTTAATGTATTTCCTTTCTGTTCCTGCTGCCTTTTCTTCCGATCTCAATCTTCCCTTTCACCTTCAGCCCTGGCCACGTCAAAAGAAGTGCAGTCACCTCACATATTTCGACTGTAAACAAGCAACAGCAACCACATCAGGGCTATGTTCCCAATAAATATTAGGGTTTGACGCAGATTGGGTTTTCCCTGCCTGCTCTGGGCACTCTTGATGTTCCAATAATTAGTCTTTACTAGGTTCCGTGACTTACTCACTAGACGGCCTCCGCTCTCTCAGCTTTGACCGTGGGGTTGCATTTCCCTGTTCAACGACACGGCGAAAGCCGGAAGCAGCATCTTGCAACTGTAACGGTGTTTAAACAAGACGGGGGACACCGTTCCAAGGAACTGATTTCTTCATCATGAAAGCGGGTGGAGATGCACAGCCAATTCCTCCTCATCCGTCTTCCCTTTTGCTTGAAGATAAATCACCTGTTAAAAATAAATAAATAGCCGAGACCGGTTTGGCTCAGTGGATAGAGCCTCGGTCTGCGGACTGAAAGGTCCCAGGTTCGATTCCGGTCAGGGGCATGTACCTTGCTTGGGGGGCGTGCAGGAGGCAGCTGATCGATGTCTCTCTCTCATCGATGTTTCTGACTTTCTATCCCTCTCCCTTCCTCTCTGTAAAAAAAAAATCAATAAAATATTAAAAACAAACAAACAAACCAACAAACCAGGGTCAGTCCTGCAGAGCTTCAGGAAAGTTTCATGTTAAAATGTTAAAAGACCATTGAGGCCAGCAGGTGTGGCTCAGCAATTGAGCATCAGCCCAGCAACTTAGAGTCACTGGTTTGATTCCCAGTCGGGGCACCAGCCTGGGTGGCAGGCTTGATTCCCAGTAGGGAGCATGCAGGAGGCAGCCCATCCATGATGCTTCTCTCCATTGGTGTGACTAGATCTCTCCCTTTCCCTTTCTCTCTCATTAAACAGCAATGAAAATATGTGTGTGTGTGTTTTTTAAAAAAAGCATTGAACTCCTAATAATGGAACTGTGTTTCTGTAGCTGGGATTGCTCCATCAAAGGCTAAGAATAAATCCTAGAAGGGACAAGCAGTGGCTATGTCACCAGGGAGACGATGCAGGTGCAATTCAAAGGGACCTTACATTTCCAACTCGTGATAGTCACCATCCATTGCAAACTGAGGGCCCACATGCCGGATCCCTTTCTCTTCAAGAGACTTATTCCCCGTGTGCTTTAATAGCCCCGTTGCCTAGAATCGAGTTCAACCCGCAGTGTCTAATCTCACAAAAATGTTAATGTAAAAGAAATACTGACATTTGCCCCAGTGTTCATAAAAGACAGACTGTAGCAGAATTTCACCGATAATTAGTGTTACTCACCAGTCTGTGCTCCCTAAGTAGCCTGCTTCTGAAACTTCTGAAAATAGTTTCCCTTAGGGTAAATGATTTCAGGAACAAAAAACTAGACTATAAATCAGATGGCATTCTGCAAAGAAAACAGGTAAAAACCACTCATGGGCTATATAAGAGAGAGAGACATAACTCTGGAAATCTGAATTACAAGCCATTTTCAAAATGATGTCTTATTACTTTCAGGAATAAAGAACAGCCTTCGGTGTTAGCAAGCAGGAGTATTAACAGACATGCTTAGATAGATTAAATGTAGTTAAAAAAGAGCATCTTAGCTACACATTGGTTTTAAACATGCTTAAAATGAATTATTTTAATTAAACTATCTCATAAAATGGTGTTTTTAAGATGACATAAAACCCAACTCAATTCATTGTCAAAATGTTGAGTTTCAAGTGAGTGTAAAAACAAGTAAGTTTTTACCTCACTTATGTTTCTGTTAAAACCAAAAACATCATTGCCACGAGCCAGATACACAGTTTTCCTAAGGATAAACAAATGTGAGCAAACCAGGTACCATTTCAGGGGCTAAGGCAGTAGCACAAGGATGTGGACTTAGCTGCCCTTCCGGCCTTGGATGTATAAGGTGGAATTTGGCACGTGATTCCTCCCACTTTCCTGGTAAGTGTAGCTTCCCCACTGCAGCTGTTGATGGACTCTTGGGCACAACTCCTTGCAGCAATTAGAGCTATTTTTTCAGACTGCTGAGTGTCGTGATGAAATTCTGTGATTTGGGGAAACTTATCTTCTCTCTGCATGTTTATAAATTGGGGATGATAATAGTACTGTCTTCTTCTTCTCATAGTTCTGTAGATCCAATGAGGCAATGGAGTCAAATACTTAGCGAAATATAGGCCACATATTGAATCCTTAAAAATTTAATCGTTGTTTGTGCTAAGGTAAATCGCCTGGAACAACTACCGTAATATTTCTTTCATTCATTCAGCTTTCCCTTCTGCAAGGTACTGTGCTTTGCAGTGTGAGAGATGCAGAATGGTATATAAAAATGTCCACATTGAAGGAGTTTTAAACTTTATGCGGGAGAAAAAAATTCTGCAAATTGTGTGGATAGTGAGTGTGGGCTCTGCGGTAGATCTAGTAGCCAGAGTTTCGTTGGTGCCGTGTCTATACCATTTAGAGCAAGACCAGTGGAAATCATGAAATCCACCGAGCGAATCACAGGTTTTCTCGGAGCAACTCCCATCTGCCAGGCTGTGTGCCTGCTGGTGGAGACATAATATATATAAGATACGGTGCAAATAATTGTACCTCACTGACCGACAGACCGGAATCCGGATGTGTTCAAGGGGAAATGCAGTGAATTCACGTTGGGCAGGAAGAGAGAGGGTCAATGTTCAGAAGTGAAGAGAGGTGACTGGTTTGGGCAGGGACATGGGGCCCGTGAACCCTGCCCACAGAGCCAGAGAGGCGCAGCCATCGGTGTGGGTAGCTGAGCACCTGCCCGCCATGCTGTGTGGCTGGATGGAGGGAAGGGGGATCCCGGAGATGAGGCTGGAAGTAGACAGTCATCCAGAATGATCGGTTAGAGTTCGTACTCCAAATTGCTGCTGGTGTGGGAATTACATGAAGACAGGTAGAATCATTACACATGTATGTCCAGAACAACTGAAGCGCTCACCGTGACTGCACACTCACTCCACACTGTCATTTCAATGTGTCTTCTTTGATCTTATTCAAATGAAGGTCTTACGGCTGCCTCAAAAAAAAACTTTCTTGAACATAGAAATTGTTATAAATAAAATTACTTGAAGTTATTCTCTTTTTCAAAGGAAAAGCTCTAGTGCTTTCTATTTTAGCCACTTTCCTTTTGGCAAGATTTTTAGAAAAGCTCTCTTTTAAAAAATACTTATATACATATATAAGTTTTCCTTCCTAGAGGCACAATACTCAGACATGAGGAAATATCCATCAAGAAGACAAAATAAACATATAATTCATAAGCGCCCTGAGCCAACTGGAATATAATGAATAGTGTAATAAGTCTGAGTATGTGTGTGTGTGTGTGTGTGTGTGTGTGTGTGTGTGAGAGAGAGAGAGAGAGAGAGAGAGAGAGAGAGAGGAGAGAGAAAGGAAGGCAGAGAGGAAAGGAGGAAGAAAGAGAAAGAAAAAAGAAAAAGGAGGGAAGGAAAGGAGAGAGGAAAGAAAGAAAGAAAGAAAGAAAGAAAGAAAGAAAGAAAGAAAGAAAGAAAGAAAGAGAAAGGAGGAAGGAAGGAAGGAAGGAAGGAAGGAAGGAAGGAAGGAAGGAAGGAAGGAAGGGAAGGAGGGAGGGAAGGAAGGAGGAAGGAAGGAGGAGGGGAGGAAGGAAGGAAAGAAAGAAAGAAAGAAAGAAAGAAAGAAAGAAAGAAAGAAAGAGAAAGAAGAAAGAAAAGAAAAGAAAGAAAGAAAGAAAGAAAGAAAAAGAAAGGAAGGGTTTCCTAATCTCCTTCAAGACTCATGGCCTATGATGTAGGTTAATAGGAATGATATCCCAGTTCTCTCCCAGACTTACACAGGACAGTGTTAGTCAGCCGACTACCCCTCAAGGGACTGAGGGTTGGCACATGATTGTTGCTTTAGGTTTTGCTCTGTGGTCTGACTCGATTCCAATATATGCTAGTCTGCCGTGTCTCCTTCTAATAGAACTACCATTAGTGCTGGTTTCACACGTAGCAAATAGCACGCATACTTTACCCACGACATGGAAGAGCTGGGATGGGATGGGAAATTGAATAAACTACAAATCCTTTCCTCATCCCAGACCACTCCAAGTTCAACATGGCGATGCCCGTTCAACATCATTGAGTCATGTTGGTAAAGCTGTTAAGTGCTTAGAAAGCAGTTTTGGGGGACACATGATGCAGCAAAAACCCTTAAAATCTATGCCAATGAGGCCATCATCTGCATCCACTCATCTCTTTAGAAGTTAATTTCCATTCCTGGAGAAAAGAATCTTCTTGAGGAGGCAGAGGTAAACCATTCTCCTTGGTGGTGGAGGGAGGAAGGTGAATGTGAACGAACCCCACAATTACAAGACTGTGCCTCATTGGGGTCAGGCCATGCCATCACATCCGGCTTACACAGAGAGCACTTTAGGAAGCAGCACAGCTCAGTGAAGAGAGAACAGGTGCCAGAGACCACAGGATCCAGGTTTGTTTCAGCTCTGCCTTCGCCCCGGTCACCTAATCACACAGACAAATTCTCAAGATTAGAAAAGCTACGTCAAGTGCCTAAAGAGTGCCTGGCCCACGAGCGTCCCAAAAGTTAGGCCTAAGTCACACATTGGATTTTTTTTTTTTTAATGATGACATATCAACTTAAAAGTCAACATGGAGTTCATTTTGTGTGGTAGGAAGTCAAAGACACATAGATCATGTGGTAGATAGAAACTGATGCAAAGTAAGGAGAATGGTACTGAGTTAGAAGGGGAGTTTCAGGAAATTTGGAAAACAAGGACCACCATCCTCCACTCCTCTGCCCTCCCTAAGAATCTGCAGGGCACCCTGAAGGAATTTGGCTCCATGTGTAAAATGTCCTTCCTCCCAATTTTACATAAATGGAAAGACTGCCATGACTTTGAGTGACATTTTGGCCATGCCAATAAAGAGCTGATAATGCCTCCAACAAGGAGTGCTCATATGGACATTCATTCAGGGACTCCCCAGCATGAGGTTGGTCGTTCATTAGTCGCCTGGCTTTGAATATGTGATGGTGATTTCATTTCTCAAGGCCTCATGTTTTTATCTGTGAAGGAAAAGGAATGTGTCATGTTATCTAGATGTTCTTTGAGCACCAAGGAAGGATGGCTGTGTTATCAAGGATTAGGAAGGATGCTGAAGCAAGAGGGAGGGAGCAGGGAGAGAGGATAGGAACCCGTACCCAGCAGAGCTGAGAATTAAGCAGCTGTCACTCAAATCTATCATATATCGAATATACACTAAACACTTACGTTACAGCAAGTGCTAGTACCCATGTATTCTTATATCCAGAGACGCTACGTGTTTATTTGAAGAAGCTCATCCTGTCCTATAAGCTATATGTGCACATGAAGGTGTATATCAAATATGATGTGACCCGGCGTCCTATGTAAATGCATAGATTTTCCTCAGTTGGCAGGAAAAAAGACGAAAAAAAGGACAATCTCCCCATTTGTTTTGTTTAAAAGATTTGGAATATTTTCGTCTATTTATTTATTTTAATTCAACAGAAAACCAGCAAATTCAGCCAGACAGTAGCTGTGTCTTTTGGCAGTAGAAATAATCTAATAAAAGCATCGCATTTCAAAAGAGAAGGCCGGAGGGGGGAGGGGAAGAAAGAAAACCCATCTCAGACATCGGTAACGTCACTTCAGCCCCAAATATATTTCACTCCGGGTTTGTGTTTTTTGGACTCGCACAGCTTCACGATGGTTTTCATCCCGAGTTCATGCCACCAGAGCTGGAATTCATAACACAAACACTGGGAGCGGGCAGTGATTGACAGTCCCGATGCAGTTAATACCCCGTAGTAGGTCTTCTGCCTCGGTCAGGAGTTAAGATTTATTTTGACAAGCTTGCTCCTGGTTTGGTGGACTGGAAGCTTTATCGCGGGGCGAGGGGGATCCCGTGACTGTACCCGTATCTGGCACAGATTATCAGAGTCCATCTAGCACCGTGGCAGACGGCCCCGCCTGTCCCCAGCACACCGGACCCCACAGAGCCTAGAACTCGGTTTTAATTAAGTCATTACCGTCTTTAATGGGGAGGATCTGGCTCTTGTTTTGAGGTGGAACCAGACCAGAAGGGATTGCGAATGTCAGCTTCTCAATTAAGAAAGACTCCTCAATTAAAATAAATAAAGACCTTGCATTTTTTTTCTGAGGTCGCTGTCAAGTTCTCGCCTCCAGCACAACCTTGTGGCACCCTTGTCAAACGGGGGGTTGACATGGCTTTGGGTTCTGGCCACTGAGATTTTTCTGGAAATGGATGAACGAGGGTGATGCTTCCCGAAGGGATATCTGGAAGAGGCTGCATTCAGAGCATCTGTAGGTGTTTAGAACAGATCGCTGTAACAGGATGGAGAAAATGACCCCTCCATGATCCCATTGATAAGAGTACTCATGCATTTCTTTTTAACATATGTTGGTAGGAAACACATGGATGTAGCAATTATTTTTTTTTAAGCCAGGGGGATTGAAGCTGTGTCATATATTTAAATACTGTGCTTAGAGCATGTAGAAAAAAAAAACCTATAATTAAGGTAAGGCATGCAACATACTTAGTACAATTATTGACATTGGGCAGTGCTCAAGAAACTAAATCTGTTATGATAGTAACAATTATTTGAGTTATTAAGTATAGTGAGTTGATCATCGTCTTTGATTCTGAAGTCTTAGGTAGCACATATACATAAAGATGATCACTCCCTTACCCACAACCCCCTTTGCAATGCTCTGAGGACTTAGGGATATAACGTAAAGGTCCTGTGAGGACAGATCTGCCATTAACTACTGCGAATTTCTTCTCCACTGACGGTGTAGTTGGGGAAGTTGATTAAGTGAAAAAGAACAGAGTCATATAAACCTCGCACTGTACGTCTTAGCTGCAGATAAACTTATACAATGGCTACCCCTTACTTCCCAATGCATTTTTTCACTGAATCTAAGAAATGGGGGGAGGGGGAGACTTCTAAAAAGTATTCAAAGATAAACACCTTAGTTAATTATGTTTTAGAATAAGTGTTTCTCAAAAAATTTTAAATTGTGGTAAAATACACATTACATAAAATTTACATATTAACCGTTTTTAAATGTACAGTTCAATGACATTAGATACATTAACATCTGTTGGTACTGTCTTTTTTAACTTGCAGTACTGAAACTCCATACCCATTGAAATATATATATACACACCCTATTTTCCGGCATATAAGACTACTGGAATATAAGACTACTGGCGTATAAGACAACCCCCAAATTTTTCAGTTAAAATATGGAGTTTGGGATATACTCGCCCTATAAGATGACACCTGGAGTATAAGACAACCCCCGATTTTTGAGAAGATTTTCCTGGGTTAAAAAGTCGTCTTATATGCCAGAAAATATGGTATGTATTTAATATATAATATATATAAAGGAGGAAGGCAGAGAGAAAATCACTGATCAGCTGGTCCTGCACACCTCCTACTGGAGATCAAGCCTGCAACCTAGACATATGACCTGACCTGGAATTGAACTGTGACCTCCTGGTTGATGGGTCGATGCTTAACCACTGAGCCACATCAGCCTGGCTGCACTATACTTTTAATTCTTTCTGTCGCCGCCAAATATGTTCATCCTTAAGGCAGAAATTATATCTTATCTATCCTTGTACTCTGAAATTTGATTCCAAAGTTAGAATTCCAAAAATAGGCCCAGAAGGAATAAAGGAATAAATGCAGCCGGTCCACCTTATAAGACAGACCACCACTCATTTCGCTCAGTGAAATTATTGCAGCATATCTTTCTTCACTTCAGTTAACATTGTTCCTCGCCCTGCCTTAGATCAAGTCAAGTTTATCTTTTATGTGAGAGTCCTCCAATGATTTTTACACAAACATCATGGCCAATGTCAAATCTCCTGTTTCTAACAAACTCCTTCAGATCCTTTCCAGCATCCTCGCCATCCTTTATTTAGCTATGGATCTGGATGTGGAGCATTCAAGAGAGTGACAAGTCATTTCCTTTGGAGTTTTGAATGAAAAAAAAAATTAAAAAATGGTAAAAACAAATATGGAATTCTCCTAAAATCACATGACTTGGAATCCCAACTTTAGAAAAACACTTTTGAATCAAGAGAATGTGAAAGTAGACACAGAAGACATATGTGTGATTATTCAAACTTTGAAATGAATCCTATTCATGCTTTGCAGTTGGCAAACTTTGTCTCTGTCAACATTGTAGAGCAAGTCCTGCCCCTGCCCAGGTCTCAGGTCACTTCACCTTCTACAGGTGTCCAAGCTTCTCCACTCTTCCTGAGAAATTATCTCACTAGGTAGAAGTCGGTATGATTTTAAATATTTTTAATTGATTTTTAGAGAGAGAGAGAGAAAAGGAGAGGGTGGAGAGATACAAACATTGATGAGAGAGGAACATCATGGATCGGCTGCCTCTTGCACAGCCTCTGCTGATTCTTGAGGCCGAAATTCAGGCCTGTGCCCTGACTGGGAATGTAACCAGAGATCTCTTGGTTTCTGGGGTCAAAGTTCAACTGGCTGGACAGAAGTTGATAAGATTTTAAAAACAAAGTTATGGAGCCCCCATATTTATTCTTCTTGATTGTCTAAAGCGAAATTGTATCAGACATCAGATTTTCAATTTTTACTTCATCCCTTCCCATACCTTTTCATGTACTATAAATGTGTGTGTATATGTGTGTGTGTGTGTGTATGTATGTGGGTATTATATATAAATATATATGTGTGTATATATGTGTGTGTGTGTGTGTGTGTGTGTGTGTGTATATATTCACATACACAGACATACATTTCTTCTCATATATATTGTTATATAAGTATATACTCTTTATATATACATAGACATTATCTCTCAATCATGTGTGTATGTGCATGCTTTGTAAATAAAGTGCGTAAGTTAAAAAATTCCAATTGTCCTGAATTCAACAATCATATTTCCTTATCCTACCGCTTCGGGATGAAAAAAATACCTACGAGCTCTCAGTCTGCAGTGACAAATGTAGACTTCATCTCGAATTTATATCTGAGTGACATTGCATGTTGATTTCTCTGCCGCCCTAATGGTTAGATTTCAAAGCACATCTTCCCTTTTATCTGCAGCGGAATGAGACATCAAAATAAGGGCCAGATAAAGGCGGAAGTCCTTTGTCTGAGCCGGCCCAGGCCGGGCCAGCTGTGATGAAAACTGTCTGAAGTTTCACAGGCTTCTTGTCTGGCCTCAAGCTGATGCCGCCTCTTTTATTTTGGAGGTTTTAAAGGGATATTTCATTTTAGTGCGCAGTGTTGTCAGGGACAACGGGAGGCCTGCTCATAGTGGTAGATGGGTATATAAGGTCAATTAAACCACTCAGTAGATAATAAACCACTGATTACACAGGAGATAGGTGCTATCTTTTATTGTAATCATGTTGGCATCTAAGATCACCCTAGTATTTGGTTATACCAGTGGTCGGCCAACTCATGAGTCCACAGAGCCAAATATCAACAGTACAATGATTGAAATTTCTTTTGAGAGTCAATTTTTTTAAACTTCTTCTAATGCCACTTCTTCAAAATAGACTCCTGGCCCAGGCTGTGGTATTTTGTGGAAGACCCACACTCAAGGGGCCAAAGGGCCGCATGTGGCTCTCAAGCCACAGTTTGCCAACCACTGGGTCATACCAGAGTGGGAAGTCCTTATGAGATTGTTTGTCCTGTTACTGATAAATCTCAGCTCTTATGTAAGTTTAATTTTCTAATATCTCAATGTAAGCCATGTGATCAAATGTTTTGTCTTAGTTTTTTTTTTTTTTTTTAATATAAAACCTATTCATTGAAGCATCTGCAAATAAGAAAATGTGATAGGAGAGAGGGGTAAACAGACTTCATAAAGTTAAGAAAATTTTAAAAGTGCATTTAAACAAAAATCTCTTGGAACTGGGCAGCACCAAACCAGGAGTGGTTAGGAGCACCCCATCCCCCCAAACCCTATCCTAAACCCCAGGATCCAAAGCCTCATATAGAAAAACTGTGGGAGGGAAGAAAGGAAGTGATTTGATTGGCTATAGCTTAAAGCCTGGCTGACCACTTGTGTTGGGTTGTCCTTAGCATTTTGATTTTGTGACTTTGAGGCCTTTACAGGCTGCTAGGGCATTAGAGTCACATCAGCTGAACAGCCGCCTTGTCTAAGAAAGTTCACCCGCCAAAATCGGTTTGGCTCAGTGGATACAGCATCAGCCTGTGGACTGAAAGGTTCCGTGTTCGATTCCGGTCAAGGGTATGTACCTTAGTTGGGGGCACATCTCCAGTGTTGGGCGTGCAGGAGGCAGCTGATCGATGTCTCTCTTTCATCGATGTTTCTAACTCTCTATCCCTCTCCCTTCTTCTCTGTAAAAAAATCAATAAAATATATTTTTTTAAAAAAAGGACGTTCACCCAGTGCATCACATTACATCTGGTCAGTTTTGAATAAGAAATTGATGTGATCTCAGCAGCAAAGTCAGTTTTTAAAAAGTCAGACAAACCAGTGGTCAGATGGTAAGACTATAAAACATCTTGAGTATTTTTTTCCCTTCAACGTCATTCAATATCATTTTAAGAAGGAAGGGAGAATAAAAAATATGCTACAGTTAACTGAGCCCATAGCTTTATTTTTATTGTTTCACATGGTTTCTGAGAGAAAACCAGTGATCATTTCAGAATATTTTGTTTCCTACAACAGCAGAAAGACAAGATCCTAAGACATATCATGCATTATGTTGAGTCCAAAGAGGTCAGGAAAACGTGATAATTATAATCCTGGGTCTCCGGCTGGTTTTGGATCGCGCTTCTGGGCCCTAGTGATGGAATCAGGTGGACTGACCTCCTCAGATGCACGCCTGTTTTCTTTTTAAATATATATATATTTTTTTTAATTGATTTTTTACAGAGAGGAAAGGAGAGGGATAGAGAGTTAGAAATATCGATGAGAGAGAAACATTGATCAGCTGCCTCCTGCACGCCCCCTCCTGGGGATGTGCCCGAAACCAAGGTGTGCAGTGGTACCTCGAGATACAAGTGCCCTAACATACGAGATTTTTGAGATACGAGCCATCGAGCGAGCGATTTTTGCTTTGAAATACGAGCAACAGTTGAGATAGGAGTAATCGTGTGGATCGGTCGGCTGCACATGACCCACCAGTTTACCACGACTCAAGGGTCTCATAGTTTCCCATGCCCCAAGGTTGCAGAACGAATTAAACTCGTATCTCGAGGTACCACTGTACATGATCTTGACCGAAATCGAACCTGGGACCTTTCAGCCCCCAGGCCGACACTCTATCCACTGAGCCAGACCGGTTTCGGCATGTCTGTTTTCTTCATGCCTGGAAGTCCAGCCTCCCCCGCCTGACCTCAGTGCCTGGCCCTCTGCCTCCACGCCTGTCTCTCTGCAGGCATTCATCTGTCAGCCCAGCTCCCTCTTCCCGGAGTCCCTGTGCCTGTGCGCCTCTGTGCCTTTGCAGGATGTCCTCCAGCTGGAATCCTCATCAGCCTCACCTCCGCTCCAGGCCCCACTGTCCTCCGAGTCCAGTTCCATTGCCCGGGGCCTTCGTGAAGCTCCCCACAACCCCTCGGCCCTCTTCCTCTCCGTTATCCTCGACTCGGTTAGGTTTCTCCCGTGGCCATGATTTTATGAGATCTTCTTGCTGAGTGAGGGAGTGTCTGGACAAAAAGAATTGTGTTTTGTTTATAGCTCACTTCCCAATTCAGTGCTCCTAATGTCAGAGGACCTCAGATGACTATGCTGCCCACAGGAGCCCCCAAATAATGCCGGGTATTTTAGGTTTTTTCAAGGGCAGTGGCCCACTTACAAGTACCAACTTTTATTAAAATTACCTACTGTAGCTTAATAGACCTTGGTTTCCCTCCAGTGGATCTCTCATCCTCCATCAGATTTGTCTGAATTTCTCCACATCATGGTGGTTTTAGGATTCTAAGACAGCGAGAGTCAAAACTCAACCTGGCCTGGCCAGTTAGCTAAATAGTTTGCATCAGCCCACAGACCAAAGGGTTACAAGTTTGATTTTCAGTCAAGGGCACGTATCTCATTTGCAGGTTCCCAAGCCTCAGTAGAGGCATGTGAAGGAGGCAACCAATCAATCTCTCTCTCTCTCTCTCTCTCTCTCTCTCTCTCTCTCTCTCTCTCTCCTCCCCCTAATTGCTCTTTCCCTTTCATTTCTCTCTTCCCCGCCTCCTTCCCTTCCACTTGCTCTGCAAATCAATGGGAAAAAATGCCCTTGGGTGAGGATTTAAAAAATAACAAAAACCATATACAGTGGTACCTCGAGACACGAGTTTAATTCGTTCTGTAACCTTGAGGCGTGGGAAACTATGAGACACTCGAGTCACAGTAAACTGGTGGGTCATGTGCAGCCGGCTGATTCCCGAGATTACTCCTGTCTCAAATATTGTTCATATTTCAAAGCAAAAATCGCTTGCTCGCCGGCTCGTATCTCAAAAATGTCGTATGTTAGGGCACTCGTATCTCGAGGCACCACTGTAAATCAAAACCCTGCTCAGTCTGTCAAGACCAGGGCTTCAGAATTCACTCCTTACTCCCCTCACATTATTTCAGGCAAAACAACTCAGAAAGGGAGTGAACAGGGTGATGAAGTAGACTCTTCTTGATATCAGGAGTTTCTGTCACAGGACAAAAATGTTAGACACACACAAAGGTAGGATGTATTGGGCCCATCGCTACAACCCTCCACTATGCTAGCCTGCTCCTTAAGCCCCTCTGCAAGTATATGAAGTTGAGTTATTTTTTCTTACCTGTAAGCTTCTGGACCAGGGACCTTGGACTGTGGTTCATTTCCATACTCATTTAATTATGCTCATCAACCCCAACAGCTCATATACCCATATAGGGTCACTGGGATTAGGGGGCATTTTTTTCCAGATATTTCTCAATGTTTGTGGTTCCTGTCATAAATTATTTTCAGGTGCATGATCCTTAAACCCTTTGGGATAATATTTATTTTATTCCACCCTATACTATGCGTACCTAGGCTTTATGTTTTTTTGAATATATTTCTGTTAGTTTAAAATCACGATTAAGAGCAGAACCTTTAAGCTAAACTGCTTGGCTTTAAATAGTCCCTCCAGCTCTTGTTGCCAAGTAACTTCAGGCAAATGATAACTTAAAATCTCTACTTTGGTCTCCTCATCACAGAAATGGTGATGATCATACCCACCTCATAAGTTTTATGAGGATGAAATAACTAAGGATTTCTAAGTGGGAAGAATAATACCTGTCACATAGTAACTTTGTAGTCACTGCTATTATGATCATTAGAGGCCCAGTGCATGGGTTCATGCACTGGTAGAGTCCCTTGTCCTGGCCTGCACCCTTTCATAATCCAGGACCCCTCGGGGGATGTCGGAGGCCCGGTGCACAGATCTGGCCCAATTCACACAGGCCAGCCTGCGGGATTCCACCAGTGCATGAATCCACGCACCAGCCCTCTAGTGAGCATATAAGATCTTTGGTTCATCTCTTTCTGCCCCCCTCCCTCCTTCCCTCTGAGATTCATCAGTCTGTTTCCTGTTCCCATGCCTGTGCATTGAGTCTGCCCCCTGGTGGTCAGTACTCCTCATAGCGAACAGTTGAACGGATGCTTAGGCTTTTATATAGAGAGATTACTTTTATGAGTCATCAAATAAAGAATCCAGCTCCCTGATCCAATTGAGTGGATTGATCTTTTACTCCCCATCTGTTTGCTGAATAAAACTGACCCCCAGGTCAGCAGCCGAAGAATGAGGTGATGAGAGAGCCCCTAGCATCTCTTTGTGAACAATTCCTGTCCACCTGGGGCTGTGCCATCTCTTGGGCTTTCTTTCTGGCTCACGGATTCAGCATTTCACCAACAGTCCCCACTTCTCTTGCTCCTTTGTCTCTTCTCATTCAGGCTGATGTGGGATTTCAGATTCTAGAAAAATGTACAGGTTGAACAGACTGAGTCGAGGGAACTGCGGATCAGGTTTGCTGTCTTCCAGCATCTCTCATTCTGCAAGGGCTGGTCTGGTCTGTTTCATGGGATCACACACACACACACACACACACACACACACACACACACCGGGCACCCGGGGCCTAATACACTCAACTCTGTCTGCCTTCCAATTATTCAAAATTCCTTCCAGATTCAGGCCTTAGGATGTCTGTCAATCTTCGTTTCTAAGGTCAGACATTTCCATCTTTTCTCTCTTTCTGTAGTGCTTTTAGGAGAAGCTTTGTTACTAGACTTCTAGACAGAGGCCATTTTAAACCAGAAACTTTGTGCACCTAATTGCCAAGTTTATTTGGTTCTTGTATCCATTCAACCTAAAAATTTGGATGTGAACATTACCCAGGAATAACTGCCCCTTAAGTAAATAGAGTGTGTTATTGAATAAGAAGCACACAGAGCCTTACACTGCAGATTCTAAGGTTTCCAGAAAACAGGTGACCCTCTCATGGAGATTTTTTTGGGGAGAGTAAGTGACTTGTGACCCCTCAAACAAAAACAAACTCTAAGATGTCAGTGGTGAAAGTGGAGTATTATTTTTTGTTTCAGAATTTTGAATATTGTAGATATAAGACCTTATAGCACAAGGGATTTTATTAAGTAATTGCATGTCTCTGGATTATGGTGTTTCTTTTTTCCTGTTTTTTTTTTTTTTTTTGAAGGTATAAGAGTAAGAAAATAAAAGATGGAGAGAGATATCTTCCTGGTTAAAAAGTAAAATTCTAAAATAGATATTTTGGACTTGTTTGTAGTGTCTATACCTTTTGCTAATCAGAATCATTGTTTTGTGTGTGGCTGGCTGTTCTTTATGAGTTATGTTTTATGAGATTTTGATTTTGCCAAATGTTATTTGACCCATTTCTTTGCCATTGCATTTATGTTGACCCTGTTCTTATCAAACTACCAGAAAGAGACAACTTCATGGGAGAAAAAAGACATTTGTAAAAAATGTTCATAAGTCGCTTAACCCTCAAAGAAAGCAGTCTGCAAAATAATCCTAAAATTTGCATTTAAGAAAATGATAGAAAGTGTATCCCTGCCTATTTTCTGGCTACCAGTATCTCCCCAGTTGCAAATTGATAAACCTGAGAAAGTACACGTATTGAGAGGCATATATGTGTTCAATATGACTCTTAGAATCTTGCCCATTTTTAGTTCGTCAACAAAAGCTGACGTATGGACCCTGGTCCGTTTCATTCAGTGGTTGGAGTGTAGGGTCTCAGGTTTGATTCCCAGTCAAGGGCACATGTCTCAGTTGCAGGTCCCCTGCCCAGCCCTGGTCAGGGCGTGTATGGGAGACAACCAATTAATGTGTCTCTCTCACAACAGTGTTTCTCTCCCTCTCTTACCCTCCTGCCCAACTCTACTCTTTCTTAAAAAAAGATCAATGGAAAAAATATCCTTTGGTGAGGAATAAAAGAGAAACAACCTGATGGATGGGTAGTCCAACCAAATTTAATTAATTAAGGTGTATTCCACAATCCAATCTTATATAAAGCTGACTAAAAACACCACCATTATCAACAATAATACACACAACAACCACCATTGCTATGAGACTGACCGGGAAATAGATTCCAAGTATTTAGACTTGGCTCAACAGTACAAAGAGCTCCTTAAATGATACTCATTGTAATGTATGCTGCTCTATAGACCTCTCTCTGAAACAGAGTTGGACAAGATCTAACAGAGTTAGTGCCAAACAGATATAGCTGTGTGTGCTCACTGGTCATGAAAAATTGAAACAGGTTTGTAGTTTTGAAAATTTATTGAAGTGTTTATCCTTTTCATTGATACTTTCAGTCTAAGTGCCATGCTCATTACACTGTCTTTTGTGAAGATCTTTTTTTAAAAATATATTTTATTGATTTTGTATAGAGAGGAAAGGAGAGGGATAGAGCGCTAGAAACATCAATGAGAGAGAAACATCAGTCAGCTTCCTCCTGCACACCTCCTACTGGGGATATGACCACAACTAAGGTACATGCCCTTGACTGGAATCGAACCCGGACCTTTCAGTCCACTGAGCCAAACCGATTTTGGCTGTGAGGATCTTTAGTCACCCTCACTAGGTGGGGTGAACGCACTGATCTGCAATCACTTTTACAGTAAAGTTGCTGATCCATCCTTTTCTACCTTCACACTTTCTAGTCTTCTTGAATAGAATCGTCTTGATCTGTCCATTTTATAACAATTCTATTACAGTTGGTCTGCCCTGTGAACTGTTGTCTGTTACCTCGACTGCATTGCTACTTTAATTCTTATTTCTTGGTATTATTCCTGGCATCTTCTGAGAATCATCCTAATTTCCTTAAGAGCACAGCTTTGAAAGTGCTTTTAGATCACAGAGTGATGTGCAATTTTTTTTTTTTTGGTTTGATACAGTGGTCATATTTTCTGAACCAAGAAAAAAAAAGGCGCTTACATAGTTTGGCAGTCATACGTGTATTTCTGGGAACAATAGGGGGAGATATCTGAAATTAGAATATGTTGGGAAATCTATATCATGTGCTCACCATAATTACAGGGTTTGGTCAAGAAAACCAAAGCGATCGACTGACCAGCAGGCTTGTAAACCATCGCATGAGGTATTTGCGTTGGTTTCTGCTTGGAGACCGGTCACAGAGGCTGTTTCTTCTGGAATAACTTTGTAATGTAGACTCCATCTTCAACCAAAAAGGAATCTTCTAGAAATCGTTTTCAGGCATTAAAAACAAACCTCAGACTCTTTCTCTTGCTTTGTGTTTCTTTATTTCATCTAATCAAACTGTTATCGTGCACCTACTATGTTCTCCATAGTTTACTAGGATGAGTAAAACACACATCATTCCATTCCAAAGAAGCTCTCACTTACCCTGTGGCATTAAAAGTCCCGGAAAAGTAGATGAAAAATAAACTCTGAAAGCCTTACTCATTATGCGATTATAATACATTTAAGAAGACGTTTCTTAAAGACAGTTCTTTGGAAGTGAGCAAGTTCTATTGCATAAAGGCAGTAATGGTGACTCAACAATTTAGAGCAGAAATAATATGTCTGTTAAAGAATAATTCTGACAGTTGTAAAATGGTAACACAAATTGAAACACTAAACAATATGCTAGGAATTTGGCCAAACGGAGGGAAGTGCTCAGACAAATTCCTCTTGGTGGCCATGGGTTCCTGTCACTCCATCCTGTTGCTCTTTAAAAGTGACCTGACAGCCACCTGAAGCTGATGACGTCACAGCAGCCTCTGTTCTTTGCTTCTCTTTTCCTTCCCCTTAGAGGCTCCAGTTCTGCCCCAAAGGAGTACTTTCCCACCAATGCCTTTATTTTCATCGTTATTATTTAAACAGTAATATGAGAATGAAAATTTCTTAAACAATATAATGTCTTTATTGGCCTTGCTCTTTTGTCAATCTTAGCTCCAGGAATCACTAGCTACATGATAGAAGAGTTGAACACCATCCCTATAGAGAAAGTTTTTCCAAAGTCTTGGTTCAACCCCATGATGCCTACCTATAGAATTTCTAATCTCCATCTACACTGACCACCTATGGAATTTCTAATCTCCATCTACACTGCCCACCTATAGAATTTCTAATCTCCATCTACACTGCCTACCCATGGAATTTCTGATCACCATCCATGCCAAGAGAAAAGAACATGAACATATTTGATCAAAGGTATGTACATTTCAACTTAAATACAGAACAACACACACACACACACACACACACACACACACACACACACACTGCAAAAACCTGCCGTGACTCCTATTTTGTGGCCTTATGACAGTACTATTAAATCTTTAAATCATAGCGGCGGTTCATTATGGTGGCAAAAGGCTGTGTGAAGCTAAGTTGTTGTTGTTTTTTATGTCACAAAATAACAACATAGAGACAAAACATTGTAAGTTACTGGGGCAATTATTTTGTCCCATGTTATTCCAAACAATGAAATGGTTTCTCTTGGAAAATGGTGGAGAAAAGAGTGTAATTTTGATGCGAACCATTATATTCTAGATGTATTTGTGCTACAGAAAATACCGGCTAGATAAATGATTGCAGTGATTTCAACCCAGTCTTTCACTGTTCCCACTTGTGTTGGGGGATGGAGATGGTCCCATCTGATACTTTTGTTTTGGAGAGAAGTTTGACTTTTCTCCCCATGCCTCTTCCTTCGGCCTGCGGAGGAAGACATTTCCCTTGTACGGGGACCAAAATCCAAGTGAGCAGGGCAAAGCATGCGTCATCGAAGAGTCAATGATTTCATTGATGAGTGAGGTGGTCTTTTCTAGCCTGATGCCAAAATAAGCTCTGAATAGCAAATCCCATGTAACATAATGCATCAACAGCTCTATCCTGCAATAACAAAACCCAGCCTGTATAGTTCCAGAGACAGTATGAGACAGGGCTCATCTCTCATATTTTGTCATCCATCTCTTAAAATATAGTAGAGCCGATGAAACAGAGTGCATAATTAGCAGGTTACTAATAGGCTCGTTGACATTAATTATGTTAATCTGCTTTCTGTCAAGTTGGAATCACAGTTGTTAATTAGGGATCAAATTGGCCAATTTAAACTTCTGTTCCCTCTTTGCTTTTGCTAAAATAAAAACAACCACGGATTTGTCAAAAGGTACAGAAGGAAAGTTCTTGGATATCTCAGAGGCTACCTTCTCGCATTAACAAAAAAATAATTATCTAATTTTTCAGTGAATATTACATTTCTCGTAAACACGAGCCCTCTCTAAATACAAACCATGTAATCAAAGATGAAAATCAATAGGTTTTCACTCCAAGTATCCAGAAATTAATTTTCATGATTTCTCATCTCTCAAATATGTGCCATAGCCGGTATTTATATTTTAGGTTAAATATATTTTCATAATTTCCCATGTAATCTGTTCCAGATACTTTACAACGTATCGGTCTGGGTAGCTAATTGCCTTTCTTGATTCCCTTTCAGATTTTCAAACAATGTTTACAATTAATCACGTTCCCTTTTTTTTTTTTTCTCTTACTTGTTTGTTCTACTTCTTCTCTTTTAATGTCCTGGCTCTTAGATGTTGCAGCCAAGAGCTGCATCATGGTGACACCGACTTAAGTCTCACGTATGCGCCCGGGGTCTCCAACCCATTAGTGCCCTCCGCCAGGCAAGTGTGGGGTCGCTAGACATGAAGAAGCAGAGCTTTGGTTTACACATGTTGACATGAACAACTCAGTGGTACCCGCTCTGAAAGGAACCGCGCGGCTCACGATGAGTGAATAGGTCATCCACCAAGAAACAGAAAACACAGAAATGGGCCCGCCATGGGAGCGGGGCGGCCAGGCGCTGACAGTGTAATGAATGGCTTGTCTGTTATGACAGTAGGACACCTTGCAATGCCAAGAGCAAATATTTGAAGGAGTATGCAATGCAGGAAATGTACGTATGTTCTGTATATAGGACACTTTGCATTGCCTGTATCACTAACAGATGGGCAGAGCCTGAGAAAGCCTATTTTATAATGTGCAACATCACCCTTGTCAGATGCACTTGGAGGCCCGGAGATTAATGGGGCATGACACACGGGGTAAAATGGGAATTCCACTGCGTGTACTGAGGGATCGGGGGCCTTAGGGATACATGAGCTCAACGTCAGGTCTCTTTTTTTTACAGGCCTAACTCTGATCTCATTTATAATTTAATAACACGCAGCTCCAGGCACCGTGCCTGATGAAACGGGCAGGTAGGGAACTCGGTGAGATGCCTTTTGGTGAAATTAAAGAGTGAAACCATGGCGAGGAGTTCAGTGACTAGATGACTAAGAGGTCTCCGTTCCGAATTGAGATCCCTTACAGCCATGTCAGAGGACAGGAAAATGGCTAACCTTGGCAAAAATGATATGATCTGCCGAGACCGGTTTGGCTCAGTGGAAGAGCGTCGGCTTGCGGACTGAAAGGTCCCAGGTTCGATTCCAGTCGGGGGCATGTACCTTGCTTGCGGGCACATCTCCAGTGTGGGGCGTGCAGGAAGCGGCAGATCGATGTCTCTCTCTCATCAATGTTTCTGACTTTCTATCCCTCTCCCTTCCTCTCTGTAAAAAATCAATAAAATATATATAAAAAATATGTTAAAAAAAATGATATGATCTTCACTTGGACTTACTATAGAGTTGGGACTGAGATCATTTTTACTTAAATCACCATAGATAGATGACCCAGTGTAGATGACCCTCATCCATTCTTGTAAATGTGCTTGTTAACAATAACACGCATCATGGAGATGAAGAATTAGACTCATCCACTACAGGAGTTGATGGTTTATTTTAGGACCTTGTAGGTTGAAAGTGGATGCTGGTGGACTAGAGCCTGTGTAGGTCCTGTTCAAGAAGAAAGGAGGGCCGAAACCGGTTTGGCTCAGTGGATAGAGCATCGGCCTGTGGACTCAAGGGTCCCAGGTTCGATTCTGGTCAAGGGCATGTATCTTGGTTGTGGGCACATCCCCAGTAGGGGCGTGCAGGAGGCGGCTGATCAATGTTTCTCTCTCATTGATGTTTCTAACTCTCTATCTCTCTCCCTTCCTCTCTGTCAAAAATCAATAAAATATATATATTTTTAAATAAAAGAAGAAGAAAGGAGGGAGGCACGTGAAACTCCAAGTTAGCTATACTGTTAAAATTGCATTCATGATAACTCAACCAGAGGATTCCTCAGAGAAGTCTCTCTCTTGCCTCATTGTTATGGGCATTCCATTCAGTATCCATCTGTTTAACTGGAAATTCTCAGTGCCAGCTGCTCCTCACGAGGCACGATAGGCTGATTCACTTACATTATGTCATTGATCCTTACAATTCTCAGGAGAGTTGAGATGAGGAAACTGGGATTTTCAAAGGTTACATAACTTGCTCGTAGGCCAGACTGACAACAAAATAAAAATGGGGCCGGCTGGTGTGGCTCAGTGGTTAAGTGTCAAGCCATGAACCAAGAGGTCACCAAATTGATTCCCATTCAGGGCACATGCCCAGGTTGTGGGCTAGTTCCCCAGTAGGAGGCAGCTGATTGTTGTTTCTATTTCTGTTTCTCTTTCTACCTCTCTTTCTAAAATCAATAAAAACAGCCAAAACTTGTTTGGCTCAGTGGATAGAGCGTCAACCTGTGGACTGCAGGGTCCCAGGTTCGTTTCCAATCAAGGGCACATGCCCAAGTTGCAGGCTCCACTTCCAGTAAGGGGCATGCAGGAGACAGCCAATCAATGATTCTCCCTCATCATTGATGTTTCTATCTCTCTATTCCTCCCCCTTCCTCTCTGAAAGCAATAAAAAAGCATATTTAAAAACATAAATTTAAAAAAATAATAAAAATTGTTATATCGATGAGAGCCCATGCCTCTTAAAATACGTGGTATTTATACTCCAATTTCCTTTTATTCCTGATCTTACTTATCTACCCTATTATATCCCTCTCCACAGACGTGACTTGGAATCAGAAAGTAACCCTTTTGTCTTTAGAGCAACAAAAACTATTCTGAGTGTCTGCAGAATAAGAATAGATGGAGCAAAACATTTACCTAGACAATATGCTTACAAATGAAAAAAAGTTGGTTCTAAGGTCAGACTGACTAGGTTTGAAGCGTGGCTTTGCCTCTTCCTGTGAATAAATGACTGAACCTCTCCATAAAATGCAAGCAAATAATACAACCTTCTGATACCTTTTCATAACAATGAAATCACCTCAAACCTCCAAAATACGTGTAAAATGAACTTCTAGGTGGCAAGTGCCTCGCGCATGTCAATAGCAGCTACTGTTACTGTTGTTGTTGTTCTCGCTGTTATACAACTTTTGTTCCTGGGATGAGGGCGGTGAGACTGAAGGATATTGCTCAGCCAAGCGATCTATCATCTGGGCTGTTCGTTCTGTCTGCGGACTGAGTCACAAATCCCCCCGGGGACTTGAAATTCTGCAGAGCCCTTGCTTCCCCGCCTCTAATCCTCTCGGAGAAGATAGAGCAGTTAATGAATTAGCTTGATCTATCTCCTTAAGCTTCACTGTCATCAACAAATTACCCCGCCGAATATTACAAATGGACTTTGCAAATTAGAAATCATGTCCTTAAATTGCTTCCTTCCTCCCTCCATTCTCTTGTTTCAAAAACTTGTAAATCAACTCCCAATCAACTTGCCTCTGCCAGACAACATTGGAGCAGGCGTTTCTTATCCTGAATTGTGTCAGGAAACCTTGCTGGCAGCATCTGTCGTTTTGTTTGCTAGGGATTCTCCAAGGACTTCCACTGTAACAATTATTTTAAAGGAAAGAAAAAGGCGGGGAGAGGTTGATCCTTCTATCAGAGGATTACTGCAGGATTAGAATCAGCACAGTTTCAACCACTCTGATTCTTGATCTGGTTTGGTGAATTGATCTAACTGACTTACTAACATTTGTTTTTTACCCAACTGTAGAAAGAGGATTTTTAGAGGCACAAGAAATGTTTGTTAATGCAGTGGTACCTTGAGATACGAGTTTAATTCGTTTCATAACCTTGAGGCGTGGGAAACCATGAGACGCTCGAGTAGCGGTAAACTGGTGGGTCGTGTGCAGCCGGCTGATCTGCGCGATGACTCCTATCTCAAATGTTGCTCATATTTCAAAGCAAAAATTGCTCGCTCGACGGCTTGTATCTCAAAAATCTCATATGTTAGGGCACTCGTATCTCGAGGTACCACTGTGCTGACAAAGATACAAAACTTAGTGATGGTTCTGCTAGCCAGACAGACAGGTGGCTTCTTTATAAGACACAGGGGCTCAAGTTCCTATTTTCTTTGGATTTGTGAAGCCAGGATTGACCTTGAAGATAGTGAAGTACAAGCCTAATTTTTTATTTATTTATATTTTTATTGGGTGAGTCTCCCAAAGCTAAATGTCTTGCCCACCATCCCCTCGGGGAAGTTCGTGGGGAAACAGGAGGGCCATGTTTTTTTCACCAAAGTAGTCACTTCTGAATGGACGCCAAGGTTTCATTCGACTTCATTTCAGCTCTCATCCACAGTCTGGGATCAAGTCAACAGAGCCGCGGAGTGCGTAATTAGCATTGTCATTTGTTTTAATGAGCATGTGGTTTGCGTTATTGTTTTGGCAGGCCGCGTTCTGGGTACAGCTTCCTTGGGTCCCTCGCGGCTGCCTCGGCACACATCTTCACAGTAAACACAGCCGCTGCTTTATGGTCCCTGGCTGCCCTCCGGTTCAGATTCGAATGTGCCTGCGATGGACGTTCCCTTTGGGTGCCTGTCGGTGAACCAGGTGGCTGTATCTGTTAAAGCCGGAAGGAAGGGCATATGAAGCCCAATATAATAATTTAAAGGGGTAGAGGAGAAAAAAGAACACGTTTTACCCGAAACCAGTTTGGCTCAGTGAATAGAGCATAGGCCTGTAGACTGAAAGTTTCCAGGTTCGATTCTGTGCAAGGGCATGTACCTTGGTTGTGGGCACATCTCCAGTAGGGGGTGTGCAGGAGGCAGCTGATCGATGTTTCTCTCTCATTGATGTTTCTAACTTTCTATCCCTCTCCCTTCCTCCCTGTAAAAATCAATAAAATATATTTAAAACAAAGAGAGAACACGTTTTACAAGAATAAAGAGAAGATGCCGAGAGAGAGAGCAGCGTTCCAAGGGTAGGGTATCACTCAGATAGGTGGGTGATAAGTGACTTAGAATTAGAAAAACTGAATTCTAATTTGACTTTGGGAAATGCTAATTTTGCCCTTCTTGGCTGTGTTGACTTGATCCCAGACTGTGGATAGAACTAAAATGAAGTCAAATGAAACCTTGGTGTCCATTCAGAACTTGCTCTCCCCTTTCCTCACCCCGCCCCTGCCCCAAATCTGGAATTAGCAACAAAAGGAGTTCTTCTTTAAAAAAGATGTATTTTCATTGATTTAAGAAAGGATAGGAAAGGAAGAGAAAGAGACATCAATGATAAGAGAGAATCATTGATCGGCTGCATCCTGCACACCCCTTACTGGGGATGGAGCTCGAAACCCAGGCATGTGCCCTGGCTAGAAATTGAACCATGACCTCCTGGCTCATGGATTGATGCTCAGCCACTGAGCCACACCAGTTGGCCGCTAAAGGAATTCTCAAGATGCGGCTAATGTCAGAGTGACCACAGAGGAAGTGTCAACAGTTTCAACAGGAGGAAATATTAGACAACCAGGGTCTCTCGTCATTTTACAGAGCCAGGGACTGTCCTGCATCAGCATTTTACTCGTGTGGTGGAGGCACATTCTCTGGAGGGACTAACCCAATGGGCTCTGGCCTTGGAGACATTGGCCAATAATGGGACTTCATGTGGAAAACAGGCCTTGAAGATACTGTTAAGTTGTGAACATGTCAATTCCCAGATCTCCACCCCACTGGGCCCCAGAGTGCTAGCAGTTCCTGTGTAGCAGGTAGATCCTTCTGCACGTCAGAATGAAAGATAACAAAGCTTAATGTTAGCATTTCATTTAAGATAATAGATTGAAATCAGTAAAGCTTTTCTGTGAAACTCAGACAGACAATATTATAAAGTCTGTGGGCCACTTAGCATCTGTTGCATGTTCTTCTCCCTTTGGTGGTTTGCTTAATTGTATGATTATTTAAAAATGTAAAGAAAAAAAAAAAGCCCTGGCTGGTATGGCTCAGTTGGTTGAGCATTGTCCCATGCACCAAGAGGTCGCTGGTTCAATTCTCAGTCAGGGTTCATATCTGGGTTTTGGCCTTTAAACCCAGGAGTGGGTGTGCAGGAGGCGGCTGATAGTTCTCTCTCATCAAAGTTTCCCTCTCTCTCCTTCTACCTTCCTCTCTCCTTCTAAAATCAATAAAAACATATTTTAAATTAAAATGTAAAAAAATATATATTTTTAGTTTGCTGGCTGTGCAAAACATGTTGTGGGCCAGATATGGCCTTGATTTGGACTGTGGTTGCCAACTCCTGGTGCGAGGGATCAAATATTTATCCTGTCACCACAGCAACTACTGTGGTTCTATAAATATCAGGCACTTTCTACCTGTAAGCCTCCGATCAGATAAACTATAAGCATCTTCATATGCACCGAGATATGAAGGAGCTTAACCCCACAGAAATCTCATTTCCGGGGTGAACTATACTCAGGTGTCTGCTCCCTGGGGATCATTGGTGGCTGGACACCTGCTGGCCGAGCACTGGGCCTGCCTAAGGCGGAGGGGGGTGCTAGGGGGAGGAGAAATCCATAGAAATTTTAACAGCCACACCCACTGGCAGGGGCTATTTGGGTCTAGAAATATTCTAAATTCAAAGCTATTTTTCCCTACCCACTGGATCTCAGCCACAAGAAAGACTCATGGACACAGGCAAGAGTATGGTGACTGCCAGAGGGAAGCGGGGTGGGGGGATGGGGGAGAGCGTGGAGGTAGAAGAAGGTCAAGAGGGGAAGGAGGGATAATGATGATGAGAGGAGACTTGACTTGGAGTGGGAAACACATAATGAAATATACAGATGACGGATGATAGAATTGTATATCTGAAACCTCTGTGACTTCATTAACCAAGGTCACCCCAATAAATTCAATAACAAATGTCTCTCAGAGGTAGTGGGGATTCAGGCTCGAGTTCCGCTAGGTTCTTTGGCCCCTTGAGTGTGGCTCTTCCACAAAATACCACGGCCTGGGTGAGTCTGTTTTGAAGAAGTGGCGTTAGAAGAAGTTTAAGTTTAAAAAATTTGGCTCCCAAAAGAAATTTCAGTCGTTGTACTGTTGATATTTGGCTCTGTGGACTAATGAGTTTGCCGACCACTGACCTAGCAAGACTATGAAGTGACTAGGATAAGTGTGTTAAAGAAAAGGGAGAAAAAAGTATGTACAAGATGAGGAAAAGATGGATAGAGAATTTCAACGAAGAAAAGGAATCCTTCCCACAAAAGCATCAGCGGGGATTCTAGAACTGAAAAATCATAATGCCTAAATGAAGAAATTACAGAATAAACTTAACAACAAACTAGGTACCACACAAGAAAGGATAAAGGAACTTAATGACGTGGTGAAATGAAGAAATCTGAAAAACTGGAGTCGCAACAAAGCCACATGGTTCAGAAGTAGTGATCTTTGTTGAAGTTGAACGCTTATTCTTGTGAAAAACTGCACATTTAATTCATTCTGGTACATCAAACCCACAACCAAATTTCTCATTTCATTGTGAATCTCCCTAATTCTTGTCTTCCTATTTACATACTTCCAGAAGAGAACCAAGCAAGTATGCGCACCATTTAGTTTTCAGATTGACCTCATTTATCTAAAACTTCTGGGTCTTGGAAGTAAGCGTGTGCTCTCTGGGCAGAATTACCCAGACAACCGACTTCCTTTTCTTTTTCTCAAGACATATATCAAGTGTAAATCTGGCCTCAATGTCAACACAGTGTTCCTTAGTAGTCTCTTTCCAAACCATTGCTCACTGCATGGCCTGTTTTAAGACACCTCCATCTTTTCCTGTTCTTTCAATGCTATCCTCATCCGAGACACTGTGTGAATCAGCTCAATGAGAAAAGCAGAGAGAGAGAGAGAGAGAGAGAGAGAGAGAGAGAGAGAGAGGTGAGAAACCAGCTCGCCTTCAACCCCACATGCAATTCAGGGGAGCAGCTGCTGGAGTCACCCCTCACTTTGTGTGGGCAGCTTTTCCATTCGGGAGACACTGGTTCCATCTCCTCCGGCAGAAGGTGGACATCTGGAGTTGATCTGTCCCCGATTCGGAAAGAACTGTCAGCAATTCGCCATCACCAGCGCCCGTAAAAGTTTTATGGAAGATGAGCAATGCCTCTCAGGCCTGACTGGAGATCCAGCACCAACCTGAACGCGGGATTCTCCTCCCTAACGAGAGCGGGCTGGCGGCTGGGCGCACGGGCATGGCTTTATGTGATTTCCTAGAAGAAATGGAAGGCTGCAGGTCATCCTCGGCCTGTTGTTTCTGAACCGGTGGTTCTCAACCTTCCTAAGGCCGCGGCCCTTTAAGACAGTTCCTCATGGGGTGGTGACCCACAGCCATAAAATTATTTCCGTGGCTACTTCATCGCTGTCATTTTGCTACTGTTATGAACTGTAATGTAAATATCTGATAGGCAGGATGTATTTTCGTTGTTACAAATGGAACATCATTAAAGCATAGGGATTAATCACAAAAACAATATGTAATTATATATCGTGAAATATTTCTTTCTAATGACAAATAAATGAAATTTTGTCTTGAATCGTGGTGTAGCATGGGCAACAGTCTTCATATGACAACAGTAAACTACATGGCTACACTCTGCTACACCGAGGAGCAGTGCGTTGGTTCCTAAAACCATGGGAAATAGGTGTTTTCTGATGGCCTTAGGCGACCCCTGTGAAAGGGTCGTTCGACCCCCAAAGGGGTCGCGACTCACAGGTTGAGAACCGCTGTTCTGAACGACCTGCTGGTTTTGCAGGAAACAAACCCAACAGCTCTGTGCCTCTCCACTCCCTGCGCTTCCTGTTCTCATCACACCCCGCCCTCCACGTGATGACATAGATATCATCTCGCAGAGATGCCCACACCTGCCCCCCCGGCGAGAAGAAGGACCCAGTTCTCCGCCGCAATCTTGTCTTATCTTCACACACCACCATCCCGAGCCCGCGGGACGAGGACTATCGGCCGTGCCGGGCCCCGGGGAAGCCAGCGCCCCCAGCCCCCGCTGATAACGG
>PVJN01007303.1:49433-70748 GCA_004026805.1 Lasiurus borealis | reverse complement strand
TCTACCTGCCTGCCTGCCTATCTATCCTCCTGCCTGCCTGCCTGCCTACCTACCTAACTATATACCTACCTACCTACCTGCCTACCTGCCTTCCCACCTGCCTACATAAAGAAATCAGCAGTCACCGGGGCGGACAGAGGTCGCGTCCTCGTCCCCATTGAGGTTAGAGCGCATTTTCAGTCCCGATAACAGGGAGGACTGAATCCTGCGGAAACGTGAAAACGAACGCCGCTCCCATTTTCTCTGCCCAGGGCTTTCACAAAAACACAGCTAATTTCCAAAATAATGTGTCTATTATATTTTATGTGCGTGCGGATGATTCGGAGCGTGGGTTTACACTCGGGGACTTTTGAACTAAGCTGCGGAACCGACTGCGGTAATTAGCCAACGGCGAGCCGAATGCGCGTTAATCTGTTCTCCCATAAACGATTCTTGCCGCGGGAGAGAGTATGAGGCACGCTCAGCATTTTCCTGTCGCCCTGGCGAAACCACCTCATTGTCACGCAGACCGGAGGGTCCCTGTGTGCAGGGCACCCAAGGCTGACCTTGCCCTGTCCTTGCCCTGCCCCTGCCCTGTCCCTGCCCTGCCCCTGCCCTAATCCTGCTCTCACCATCTCCCTCCACCTGACCGGGCCCTGGGGCAGGGCGTGTATGAGGAACCCCTCTTCCCATTATCTCCTACCCCGAGTAGAGATCAGTGCTGCCCAAGCTAGATGTAGATATAGACATAGACATAGACATAGACATAGACATAGACATAGACATAGACATAGACATAGACATAGACAGACATAGACATAGACATAGACAGAGATAGATATAGTTATAGAGATAGAGATAGATATATAGATATAGTTAGAGATAGAGATAGAGAGATAGAGATACATAGATATAGATTAGATATAGATTATATATAGATATAGATTAGATATAGATATAGTTATAGATATAGATAGAGATAGATATATAGATATAGATATAGATATAGTTAGAGATAGAGATAGAGAGATAGAGATATATAGATATAGATTAGATATAGATACAGATATAGATTAGATATAGATATAGATATAGATATATAGATAGATAGATAGATAGAGATAGATAGAGATATATAGATTAGATGTAGATGATATAGATATAGATATAGATATAAATATATAGATATAGGTATAGATATAGATAGATCTATCTATCTATGTATAAAAGCCGAGCAGCCAGAACAACTGGGACAACCAGGATGACTGGTATGACGTGCACTGGCCCAATCAGCACGCCCCCCCCCCAACATCCCATGAGCCCTACCCCTGCCATCCTGGCCCTCATTGGGCCTCGATTGGGGGCGGGGCCAGCAGCCAACCTCCCACCTCCCCTTTCCCTCCCCCACCACCCCTCCACCTGCCCAGGCCAATTGGCCTCCATTGGGGTGGGCTGGCCGGACCCCACCATGCATGAATCTGTGCACCAGACCTCTAGTAGAAATATAACATGACCCACCAATGTCCTAGGTTCTCCAGGCGCCATATTTTACCAAGTTACCTGAAACTGTTACACCACTTTTAGTGCCATCAGCCTGCTGTGTTCAAATTACCGTCTCGGCATGCGGCACTGACCACATTCCTGTGCTCTTCCACAAAATCCCACAGCCTGGGCGAGTCTATGTTGAAGAAGTGGCATGAGAAGAAGTTTAAGTTTAAAAAGTGTGGCTCTCCAAAGGAATTTGCATCATCGTACTGTGGACATTTGGCCCTGCGGACTCATGAGTTTGCCGACCACTGGGGCAGGACACGGCATGCACGCACGCAGTAGCTACCACCTGCCTACTCACGTCATGGATGTGTTTGTAAATATGGGAATTAAAAAGGGGGGACTGCCAACACGGGGGGAGAGGACAGAGAACGGGAGACAGGAAAGGGGGGGAGGAAGAGGAGGAGGAGGCAGCCGATCAGTGATTCTCTCTCATCATGGATGTTTCTCTCTCTCTAGCCCTCTTCCTCCCCTCTCTGAAATCAATACATATTTTAAAAAGGTGTACATTTGTCCCCGTAATTTAACGTACGACCAAATTCTGAGTGCCCAAACCATTCTTCATGTCCTGTGCTGCAGCTGGTGAGAGTTGATTAAACCGGTTCTCTGTCACATGACGGTAACGGCCATGAGCTTCCTTCCCCACACTTCACCCTGAGTGAAGGGAACCCCCAAAAGTGCCCCTTTTCGTTCTGCCCGCAGTTACTAAAGGAAAGTCCAAGACACACAAATGACTTGATAGAGGGTGTAGGACAGTGGTTGGCAAACCGGGACTTGTGAGCCACATGCTGCCTCCCGCACACCCCTCACTAGGGATCGAGCCTGCAACCCGGGCCTGTGACCTGACGGGGAATCGCACCGTGACCTCCTGGTTCCGAGGTTGGTGCTCAGCCACGGAGCCACGCCGGCCGGGCCACCCGCAGCCTTAACCCTGGGCCTGGACATGCCCGCAGCCGGTCCTGGAGGTCACCGGACCCTGTTTACGTGCGGGCTGTCCTCTCCTCTGCAGCCGAGCCAGACTTTCAGTCCATCCTGGCATTTCAGTTGTTCCTTTGCAGAATTTACTTAGTGCCCGCGTTCAGTCTTCTCCTTCCACCAGGAGCCAGGCAGTAAATTAGTTCATACTGGTAATTATATTTTCTGAAATTATCGAAGCAAATTAAAACGGGGATATCAGAGTATTTCCTCAAATGGAGCTGAACCAAACCCATCATTTAAATTTGCTGCTAATTCTAATTGCATGTAAACAGTCTTTGTAATAGATTCCCGCTGGATCGTGGATGGGGAGCCACGGGATGTCTGATGTGCGGGTACGGAGGCCGCGGCTCAGAGAGGGGCCCAGCCCTGAGGGGCCGGGGCTCAGAGAGCAAAGCCAGGCCAGGGGAGGTTGAGTGGGGGAGAATCCTGACTTCGGAGCCGGGCTCACTCCGGGGAGGCAGGGACAGGATGTTGCTTCCGGGACTGCTGTCTCCTTCCTGTGCTCAGACCCCCATCTCTGGTGGCATGTGGCACAAACCACATCCCTGTCTTTTCCATCCTGCCGAGCGCTCCCCTGTCTTCGTCCAGGATCCTCAGAGCCGTGGGCAGTGGTCACGGTGGGCTTACAGGAACTGGAGTTTCTCCCAGCGCAGCGGTTCTCAACCTGTGGGTCACGACCCCTTTGGGGGTCAAACGACCCTTTCACAGGGGTCGCCCAAGACCATTGGAAAATGCAGATATTGACATCACGATGCATCACAATAGCAACATGTCATGGTTGGGGGTCTCCACCCCATGAGGAACTGGATGCAAGGGTAACGGCCTTAGGAAGATTGAGAACCACTGGCTTACAGGAACTGGGGTTTCTCCCAGCAGTCCTGACAGACGTTTACCGTTTTTCGGCTCAGCATCTTAGTTTAAATTAGAGCATTCTGGATCCACGACAGGACATTATTTTTTTTAACCCTTCACATCTTCCCACAACATTCTTGTGTGTGTGTGTGTGTGTGTGCGTGCAACTAGAGCTGACGATGTGCATAACTTAGAGCAGCGGTTCTCAACCTGTGGGTCGTGACCCCTTTGGGGGTCGAACAACCCTTTCACCGGGGCCATCTAAGACATCCTGCCTATCAGATATTTACATTACAATTCATTAACAGTAGCACAATGGCAGTGATGAAGTAGCCACGGAAATAATTTTATGGTTGGGGTCACCATAACATGAGGAGCTGTGTTAAAGGGTCGCGGCCTTAGAAAGGTTGAGAACCATTGACTTAGAGAATTCTGAAACGCGTTGGCCAGCGCTTAGGAGACACGGAGCCCGGGGGCCAGGGCCAGGACCCCGCTCTGAAAAACGCGGTGGTTTGGGAATTCCTCGAATGCTAAGAAATTGCATTATTCATCTTGGTGAAGACCTTTGATTTCTGGGTATTTGTCTGACCATGTTTATTCCCGGGGCCCACCCCGTTCCCATATGAGGTGCAGCGGGGAGGTAAATCTGAAATGCCAGTGAACAGACCATGTTTTACACAGGGAACCACGTGGCGCCTTTTCCCCAAGTTGAAAGTACGCTGGATTCGGGAATGTGTTCGTTACTCGGTATTTTCTTTTCATTTTTAAAAACACATCAATCTTTGCAAATCCCTTTGCTCTTTGTGAAAAAATGAAAGGAAAAAAATACTATAAATATATCATTCATCCTGGACTTCACCCAAACTGATTTTTTTTTTAAAGCTTGTAAAACATATCTGGGAAGGAATTGAATACCAGCAAAAAAATTCAGTGCAGAAAGGTCTACTAAGTAAAAAGGAAGAAAAAAAAAAAAGCCTAGACAATCCAGCCAGGGCGGCTCGGTGGTTGAGCATCAACCTATGAACCAGGAGGTCAGGGTTCGGTTCCCAGCCAGGGCACATGCCCAGGTTGTGGGCTTGATCCCCAGTGAGGGAGGGGCGTGCAGGAGGCAGCCGGTCCGTGATCCTATACGTGTGAGACACGGTTGACTCGCTGTCTGGGTCTCTTATCATGAGACAGTGTGAAGAGAAAGGAACTAGAGGGGACACAGTGCAGGTTGTTACAGGTCACAAAGCGGTGCCGACAGTAATGTCTGTATCCGAGGTTTCTGCATCCATGGACTCGACCAGCTGTGGCTCAGCAATATTCAGAAAATAAGATTTGTGTGTTACTGCCCTGGGCTGTGTTGTCAGACCTACGATAGTTGCATCCATACCAATATCTATTGTGATCATTTCCTAAAGAATGCTATCTAATCAAAGAGTAATATGCAAATTAGTCATCATTCCACAACAAAAATGGCGGCGCCCAGTCCTCTCAGCCCCGCCAGAGTCCCCAGTCTCAGGGAGGACCGCTGCTGACAGCAGGCAGAGTGAGCGGCCTGGCGGAATGGTGCCCAGAGGCCCTCTGACCTTTCATAAAAAACAAAACAAATTCACTCCCCATGGCCCGAGCCCCTCCCAGCACAGGCAGCCTGGGGTCTGAACCACTGAGTCACACCAGCCAGACAGATATGAAGGAATCTTAAATGTTTCTTGTTTTAAAATGTATTTTATTGATTTTTTCATAGAGAGAAAGAGGAAGGGATAAAGAGCTAGAAACATCAATGAGAGAGAGACATCGATCAGCTGCCTCCTGTACACACTCTATTGGGTATGTGCCCCCAACCAAGATACATGCCCTTGACCAGAATCAAACCTGGGACCCTTGAGCCTGCAGTCCGACGCTCCATCCACCCAGCCAAACCAGTTAGGGCTGTCCAATATGTTAAAGAAAAGAAAAAAAAAACTATCTAATAAAGAGGGAATAGGTAGGGGAAGGCATTTGGGGGTGACCGGGTTGTCAGGGGAGGGCAGTTGGGGACAATTGGGCTGGCAGGGGAGCAGTTAGGGGGTGATCAGACTGGCAGGCAGAAGCAGTTAGGGGCAGTCAAGAAGGCAGGCAGGCGAGCAGTTGGGAGCCAGCCGTCCTGGATTGTGAGAGGGATGTCTGACTGCCTGTTGGACATCCCCCGAGGGGTTCCAGGTTGGAGAGGGTGCAGGTTGGGCTGAAAGACACACACCGCCCCCCCCCCCAGTGCACAAATTTCATGCACCGGGCCTCTAGTGTAGCGTTACAGCTCTTCGTGTCGCATGTACTATTGTATCAGGTGCTACAAGCAACCTAGCCATGATGTCGCATGCATGGGAGGCTTATGGAGGTCAAATGCAAATCCTCCGTGGATTTATAGGAGGCCTGGGCCTCCAAGGACATGGGCATCTGGGAGTGGGGGTGGGGTGGGTCCCAGAGCCAGTCCCCCACAGACACCAGGGTGCCGCCCTTCCCAATGCCTCCCCTTCCTCTGCTGCCCTCGTAGCTGCTTCCTGCATGTCCCTAACACAAGCCTCCCCTCGTCCATGCAGAGGCCCCGAACGGACCTCCCGCCAGAAAGAATCCACCGCAGGGAAGGCCCGGGCGGTGGGGAGATTAATAGCCCTGCTCCCGGGAGGGAGGGAGGGAGGCTCAGGGCCAGCCTGCAGGCTGAGTGAGACGGCCTCGATCTTATCGCCCTCTCCCTCCCGCGAGCCGCAGGGACGGGAGCCGGGAGCCACTCTGCCGCCGCCGCGGGCGTGATTGATGGCAGGCACCGGGGGAGGCTCCCGGTATCGCCTCCGCCGCGGGAGATAGCCCTGCCCGGCGAGGCCCACGACACGGAGGGGCATGTTAGGTAACGGCCCCGCTTAGCGGCACCAGATAGCGGGGCTCCCCCCACCTCCCCCAGGCTCGCCTCCCCCTCCCGGTCAGCGCCCGCAGCTCCGGGCCGGGCTCCGGGTGATTTATTCTCTTCCCCGCGCGCGGCTTCGGGCCTCGGGCTTTCGTGTGGGTTTCTGTCTCCTAATAAATATGTGGCTTTTCCCGGCGAAATAATTTGTCTCCGGCGACGGCAAGAGGTCTCTGTATGTCACACGCTCTGCGCTGTCCTGTGGCGGGGGCCTTCGGCTCCCCAAAACCCGTGGCATTTGTTTCCCTGCTCCTTTAGGCCCTTTGAAAAGGGTTTTAGCCGAGACGGGTGTGGTTCAGTGGATAGAGCGTCGGCCTGCGGGCTGATGGGTCCCGGGTTCGGTTCCGGTCAAGGGCACGTACCTTGGTGGCGGGCATGTACCCGGTGGGGGGTGTGCAGGAGGCAGCTGATCGATGTTTCTAACTCTCTATCTCTTTCCCTTCCTCTCTGTAAAAAATCAATAAAATATATTTAAAAAGGGAGGGGGTTAAAGTGATGGGAGGTTGGCTGCTGGAAGTTAAAGAACTGGGGTGTCCCCCGGTCTTGTGGGCTCAGGAGCAGCAGCAGCGGAGGAGGGAGGGGCTGCAGCAGAAATGATGGGAAAAGTGCAGCTTTCGCCATCCGCGTCGCTTGCTATTTTTGAACGCTCGTGGAGCCCTCCCTGAATAGCAGCCACTCCGCGTTCTCAGGCTTAATTAACCTCTCCGATGACAGAGAAAGAGCCTCGGCTAAGTGCGCGCTATGCAGATGATCCCGTCCGTGGAAGAAAAAGAACACAATAAAGATAATAAAATAATCTTAAATAAAATGGGCTTTTTTTTTCTGTCCCCCGCAAGCCAACCTAACGCTGTGCGTTTTACCGAGTCAAAATAGAAAATGTAAGGTGAATTGCTCCCAAGGATGGGAGGGCTTACATGACCTTGAGGTTAGTCCCTGACTGTCAGGCCAACACACGGGATGAAGGAACTTCTCTCGGGAACCATCTGGAGCAGCGATAGCACCTGACTGACAGAGTGTGCTTGCTCTCTCTCTCTCTCTCTCTCCCACTCCCCACCCTCCTCTCCCAACCCTCTCTCTCTCTCTCTCTCTCCTCCCTACCTCTCTCTCTTTGAGTCTGACTCTCTCTCAGTCATCATTGCACTGCCACATGTCAATCACCCATGATTAAACAGGAAAGAATAATGGCACATGCTATTTTCTCAAACATAAATTCACTTTTTACCAACTTGGTAGACTGGGGGGGTGAGAGGGAGGAGGTAAGTAGGCGTGGCTTTGTTTTGCCACTCAAACAGGCAAAAACACAGACAGTGAAAATAGCATAAACTTTGTGATCCTGCCCTTAACATTTCTATTCACAGCAAAGGCTAATAAAGGTAAAATGTTGTTAACACCAATTTTTATATAAAAATGTTTAACATCGGAGAACCTAGTAACTGTAGCCTCAATGTTTTCACATGGTTGTTGTTTGCTAGTTGACAAGTGAAGCAACTTAAAAGAGTGATTGCTTTCCCTGCGGATGGGCGTTAAAAGGAACCTTCGTCGGTACAGGTGTGCGTGCTTACTGTCGATCACAGGCCAGCCAACAAGTTACGGGCTGACCTCGGTCAGGGGTCGGCAAACTCCTTAGTCCACAGAGCCAAACATCAACAGCACAAAGATGGATATTTCTTTGGAGAGCCCCATTTTTTAAACTCAAACTTCTCCTAACGCCACTTCTTCAACATAGACTCTCCCAGGCCGTGGTCTTTTGTGGAAGAGCCACACTCGAGAGGCCAAAGAGCCACCTGTGGCTCGGGAGCCGCGGTTTGCCGACCACAGCCCTAGGTCCGAGGCCCTCGCTGCACAGATGCCGGCACTAAAGGTCTCAAAGCAGCGGGTGGCGTTGGTGTGGAATCAATTACAGTGGCACCTCGAGATCCGAGTGCCCTAACATACGAGATTTTTGAGATACGAGCCGTCGAGCGAGCGATTTTTGCTTTGAAATACGAGCAACAGTTGAGATAGGAGTCATCGCGCGGATCGGCCGGCTGCACACGACCCACCCGTTTACCGCGACTCGAGCGTCTCCTAGCTTCCCACGCCTCAAGGTTACGGGACGAATTAAACTCTCATCTCGAGGTGCCACTGTAATGGCTCCGCTGCTAAGGCAGGGAGGGGTGCGGGCTGGTTCAGCTGGCACACGCGTGAAGCTGGCGTCTGGGATTCCCTGACCTCCATGTTCAACATGAGAAACACAGGCCACGTGCCTGAACTTCTCTGCATCTCCCCTGCCTTAGGTTTAAGGGCTGGAAACAAAGGCTCTAAAAACTGGCCGGGTTCTCTAACCACCTCAGTCACCACCCAAACGTGCGAACCGTGTTCCCGGGGCTGCGCACACCGGCGGCCGCGCACATCGATCCTGGAGCAGCGTTTCCGGGGTGCACGCCTGCTTCCCACTAATGAACCCCGCGCGATTTGCTCCGCCGTCTGATTAACGGTCCCTCGTTAACCAGCGCGTTTGAAAGCCCGCCGCGGAACCGGCGCTGGGCCGGCATAAACGAGTCTCTGTGGGTGAAGGAAACCCCGGGTCCGAGAGTTATTAACAAGTGCATTTCACGTCGGGATGCTTGCAGGTGAGAGAGAGGCGGGAGATGGGAGCAATCACACAGACCCAGTGTCTTAGCAGCTGCGTTTTTCAGACCCTCCAATCCTGCAAACCGGTTCTTCTGGTCTTTGGATTCATTTTTTAAAATATATTTTATTGATTTTTTACAGAGAGGAAGGGAGAGGGATAGAAAGTCAGACATATTGATGAGAGAGAGAGACATTGATCAGCCGCCTCCTGCACGCCCCCCATTGGGGATCTGCCCACAACCAGGATACATGCCCTTGACCGGAATGGAACCTGGGACCCCTCAGTCCGCAGGCCGACGCTCTATCCACTGAGCCACATTGGTTTCGGCCGATGCACTCTTTATTGATGACCTGGAGCCATCACCGAGCTGCAGACTCACTGTGCGCCCTCCCCACTGGGTAGAGCGGGTGGGGGCGGCCTGGCGATGCACCTGTGGGTCTGGCCGGGCGACCCCACGGCCCTCTGTTCCCTGAGCTCTCCGCTGTCTCCCTCTTCTTCCTGGCTGTCCAGCCACCAGGCTGGTGGCAGCATCGTGCGTGTGGACACAGGTGTGGGCACCGGGCTCTGGGGGAGGCAGGGAAAGCAGGGGCCACACTGCTGCCCCTTCCCCCACCCCCGACCCCCCCTCTTTCTCCTGAGCTGGGAGCCCAGCACCAGCAGGTACACGGGGCCCTGGCTTAGGCTGCTCCCCAGACCCTCTGCCCGGACGGGAACAAAAGGAAACACCGGGCAGGAGGCCTCCACCATTTTCTGGAGACGCAGACCATTCCGGGGGCACAGGGGAAGCTGGGTGACATGTACACTGGCACCTCGAGATACGAGTTTATTTCGTTCCGTAACCTTGAGGCGTGGGAAACCATGAGACGCTCGAGTCTCGGTAAACGGGTGGGTCCTGTGCAGCCGGCCGATCCGCACGATGACTCCTATCTCAAATGTTGCTCGTATTTCAAAGCAAAAATCGCTCGTATCTCAAAAATCTCGTACGTTAGGGCACTCGTATCTCGAGGTACCACTGTATCTCAATGAGGCTTTAGTTTATTGCTAACGGTACCACACATGTTTGCCGTAGAACATACGTGTGCCCTGAGAACACTTAGCTCCGAGCCCGGGGGCACCCCCCAGACATCCCCCCAAATCCCCAGCAGATAACATCTGGGAATAAACGTCAGCCATCACCGATAGACGAGCTGATTCGTGGCCGGCCAGCGGGTGCTGTGGCGGTGTGCCTGGCCAATCTGGCCAGAAGGAGGCTTTGAAAACGTCCGCTGAACTCGGTGTCAGGAAAACGAATGAGTTTCAAATATTGATGCCCCGTATTAATATTTAAGTGTCCATTTAAAAGTCCATTTTTAAAATAGCCCCGTTAAGGGTTTTCCACAGCACGGGGCTCATCTGGAGGACCGGCGATTGCCACCGAGGCCCACGTCTAATTCCTACAAGGAGAACGGGAGTCCCCGGCACCCCGGGGCTCCTGGGCCGGGCACGTACCCCTTCTTTTGAGTGCACCTCGGGGCAGGCACGCCCTTCGCGCCCTCCTCTGTCCCACTTCCCACGCCCACAGCATGGCTCTGCTTTGAACACTGACCGGCCCACGGGACAAGTGTTTGCTCTGAACCTGCGACCTGTCGCGTGTTGTCTTGACACAGGTGTCGACAGTGACCAACATGGTCAGCATCCTTTGTTCATGAAGCATAGGCATGTGGAAGCGTGTTATGGTGTGTCTTGGAAGGCAGTCGTTGCCAAAAGGCCAATCGGGGAAGGAGAAGGGCGGGGCGTGGGGCCTGGCATCGCTAGGTGATGAGGGGACCCCTCTATGGAGGTGATGTCAAGCTGCAGGCCAGGAGGGCGTCCACCAGAGGGCGCTCCAGGGACAGGGGATCCCTGAGGAGGAGCCAGCCAGGGCGGGCGCAGAGTCTGGCCTGTTCCATGGGGAGCTCAGAGCCCCAGACCTCGAGGGAGGCAGTGGCGAGAGCAGTGGGATGGTCAGCAGCGCCGTGGGGCAGGTTGCTTCAGGCCGCACAGGCTGTGGTAGGGACACGGCTGGTCCTCAGAGCGATGGGGACACAGTGGAGGGGGACCCAGCCTGGCCAGCACCTGGAACCCCACCCTCCAGCACCAACGTCCTCCTCTTCCCCTGGTCCTTCCCCGGCCCTGTGTCCGGCTGGCCTCACCGCGTCTGACCCTCTGAGGTCCCCATTCTGGTGGGGAGCACTCCCAGCCCAGGCCCCGAGCCTGTGGCCCTGAGACCCCTCCCTACCTCTCCCTCCCCACCGCTCCCCCCACCTGGCAGCCGCTGCCTTCAATGCCCTGAGCCAGGCGCTCCCCTCGGCTGTGTGTGTGTGTCTGTGTGTGAGTGTATCTATGTGTGTGTGAGTGTGTCTGTGTGTGAGTGTGTCTATGTATGTATGTGTCTATGTGAGAGTGTGTGTGTCTGTGTGAGTGTGTCTATGTGTGTGTATCTATGTGTGTGTGAGTGTGTCTGTGTGTGAGTGTGTCTATGTATGTATGTGTCTATGTGAGAGTGTGTGTGACTGTGTGAGTGTGTCTATGTGTGTGTATCTATGTGTGTGTGTCTATGTGTGTGTGTGCCTGTGAGTGTGTCTATCTATGTGTGAGTGTGCCTGTGTGTCTGTGTGTGTGTGTGTGTGTGTACGCACACAAAGACTCACATTCTGTAGATAATCAGGCACGTAATGGAGCTCATGTGAGTATTTCAGTTCCAGTGTGACCGTTTCTCACTGCAGATGCAGGGGTACCGCCCTGTCCCCCTCTGTAAGGACGAGGGACGCAGTGTATAACCAATAGCAAGGCATTTCCCTCTCGAAATTCCAGAAAAAGAAGATGCTGCCAGTACGTACTTTCCCACAAGAGTCCAAAGTATAACACCAAGATTCTGAGAAATAGAGCAGTGTGTCTCTGTTATTGAACTTTAAGAAAACCAATAACCAATTTTAGACTTGAAAATTAATGTTATTGTTATCATAGATTTTTTTTGGCTTTTTATAGTCCCTTAGAGAACTTTAAGGACTGTGAGCTCAACCCACTTCATTTAAAAATGAGTGAGCAGTTGTCTTCTGGAGTGTGTTGTGTATCTAGGACACACCACCGAAAGCAGCCCGCAGAAACGGGTTGCACAGAATCTAGAGATTGGCTGTGGCCTAGGATCGTCTGCCGTTTTCTCATTTCCCACCTCTGTGCCTTCTCCCGTCCTTCAGCGGTAATGCTGCTGCTGTCATTAACAGCTAAGCCTTACCTAACGGGTTATGTTCGCTCCTCACAAGAGCAGCCCCATGAGGGAGACATGATTAGCCCCATTTTATAGACGCTAAGACGGAGTCACAGAGAGAGGGAGTCATTGCCCATCTTACAGGCCAGTGGCGAGTGGGACCTGGGCCCCACTGTACCTTCCCTCCCAGCCCATGCCGCAAGCCACGCCAGTCAATCGGACTCAGGAACATGGCCAGCTAAGGGACCCCGGTCCTACAGAAGGGGTGCGCCCACAGGGCCTCAGGGTGTGTCTGAAAGCGAAGAGGAAACACGCCGAGAGGCAGAAGGTCAAGTACATCCCTACCGCAAGCTGAGCCGACTCTGCCACATGCCCTGCTGGCTTGTCTGGAGCATGCCTGGCCACGTGTTCAGGCACCCAGCCCACGTAAGGGGGACACTACAGATACATCTTTGGGGGCCACAGGCCAGCAGACGGTCACTCCAGCTACAGAGGAACTGGCCACCGTCACGCACACTGCTGCTGTGACCTGAGCATCATTATCTGCGTCGTAATTAGAGGCTGACAGTACACATGGGACTATGCCCCAATGTCTGAAAGCGGAGTGGCACGTGCTACCACCACCCCATCGAAGGCGGGTCGTAAAACACGGCGGCATGGCGATAAGCGGGACAGAGCTACACGGGGCGACTGGCCACCTGCTCCTGGGTATCAGCTCCTCCGTGTTGTTTTACACGTTAAACACGATGAAGTGTTTGCAGAGCACAGAGCGCCACACTCATTTGTCATGTCGCACTTCAGCGTTCCCGTTTATTTTTCACCCTTCCACCGCTTCCACCGAAGATAAGTTTGCTGACACACGGCACAGTTATTCATTTTTTTCCCTCTCACTCAATTCCGTTCCACTGTGTTTATGTATTAAAAATTTGCTTCTCTTAGTTTATCCTTATTAATCACCTCAGCATGTTTTATTGATTCGGCGCTGTCTTAGAAATCGGTGGTTCTAAAGCAATTCAATTCAAGCAGAATCTTCAGGCCCTCCTTCCTTCCTTCTTCCTTCCTTCCTTCTTCCTTCCTTCCTTCCTTCTTCCTTCCTTCCTTCTTCCTTCCTTCCTTCCTTCTTCCTTCCTTCCTTCTCTTCTTCCTTCCTCCCTCCCTATTTCCCTTCTTCCTTCATTCTTTCTTCCTTCCTCTCTCCTTCCCTTTCTTCTTCCTTCCTTTCATCCTCCCTTCTTCCTTCTTCCTTCCTTCCTTCTCTTCTTAATCCTTCCCTATTTCCCTTCTTCCTTCATTCTTTCTTCCTTCCTCTCTCCTTCCCTTTCTTCTTCCTTCCTTTCATCCTCCCTTCTTCCTTCTTCCTTCCTCCCTCCTTATTTCCCTTCTTCTTTCATTCCTTCTTCCTTCCTCTCTCCTTCCCTTTCTTCCTTCCTTTCATCCTCCCTCCCTCCCTCTCTCCCTCCCTCCCTTCTTCCTTCTTTCTCTCTCCCTCACTTCCTTCCTTCTTTCCTTCCTTCCTTCTTCTTTCCTTCCTCCCTCCTTCCCTACTTCCCTCCCTCCCTCCTCCCCTTCTTCTCTCCCTCCCTCCCTTTTTTCTTTCCTCCCTCCCTCACTTCCTGAGTGCTGTTGTGACCACAAAGGAGTGTCCTCAGGTGCCCTGAGAACAGTAGGGCCAGGTGTCTGCGGGGTGGGCCGGAGCTGCAGGAGGCGGGGTTTCTGAGGATGTGCCGCAGGGAGCGGTGCAGGAAAGCAGCGCGTGCGGGCAGGCCGAGGGGAGACATACCTCTGCAGAAGAGCCTGTGTGTCTGGGGAATCCTGCACCACGAGGCGGTGAGGTGGCTCCTGCGGTGAGAAGCAGCAGACGGCACTGGGTCCCAGTTTCCAAGTTTAGATTCTCTTTGAAGGTTAAAGAGCCATCAGAGACTTTTAAACAGAGGAGGAGAATTGCTTGGTGTTTTTACAAAATAACTTTGGGGACAATTCTAAGGCTCCACAGAAGTGGAAAATAAAGGCGGAAGGCGCGGACGTGCGTGGCTGTGGGAACAGAGTAAAACAGATGTGTCCTGGGCGAGCGATGGAGAGGAGCTGGAGAGCGGCGTTCTGTGGAGGTGACAGGGTGTGAGAACAGCTGGAGCTGAGGGGACAGGGACCGGAGCGGGGGGCAGACCCGGTTTCCAGACGGAATGACTGCGTGGAAGATGCTGTCGGTAACTATCGCAAGAGACGGGAAGAAGAGCAGGTCGTGCATAAAGATAATTTTGGGTTTAGAGTGTTGAGGTGAAATAGTGGTGAGGCGTCAGATGGAGAAATGGAGTGGAAAGAAATAGGTAATAGCAGCGTAGAGGCGAGAGGGAGAGCTGAGAGCCAGGTTTGTGGACACGGCAACTCCTGGCCCAGAGTTCAAGCTGCTGTCACAACCAGCAGAGACTGGGGGCTGACAGCGGACATAGAGTTCTCACCGTCCCAGAGGCTGGGAAGTCCATGGCCATGGGGCCTGCGGGTCGGTGTGTTGGACTATGTGTTCAGAAGGCTGCCTTCGTGAGTGTCTGAAATGGCGTGAGCAGGAGGCCATTTCTGGTGTCTGTGTAAGACACTGATTCCATTCATGGGGACCCCACCTCCATGACCTAGCATCCCACACTCCCATCTCCAGATGCCATCAAAGTGAGGATTGAGTTTGGGGGCACAAATTTTCTGTCCACAACAGTTGGCACGTGCGTGTTAGTTGAAATCACAGGCAACGAATGAAGCGCTGGCTCTTGGGAAAAAGTGGTAAATAAAATGAGAAGACCAAGGATTCATCCTGAGGATGGCCAACATTTCAAAGTCAGAGGAAAGGGTAGACGCAATTGATGATGATTGTAAGAGAGCGTCACAAAATAAACAGGAGTTGTAATATTTGGTAGGGAAAAAAGTACAGTGGTACCTCGAGATACGAGTTTAATTTGTTCCTTAACCTTGAGGCGTGGGAAACTATGAGATGCTCGAGTCGTGGTAAACTGGTGGGTCATGTGCAGCCAGCGGATCCTCGCAAATACTCTTATCTCAAATGTTGCTCGTATTTCAAAGCAAAAATCACTCGCTCGATGGCTTGTATCTCAAAAATCTCGTATGTTAGGGCACTCGTATCTCGAGGTGCCACTGTAATACAAATGTAGACAGTACGGTGATTTTTTCTACGAACCAGTTTCCTCTTGACCGTGGGTCTTAACACATTTAAGGGTGAAAAGCCCTTAGAAAAATTGAATGAAACTCCTCTCCCAGACACATGCATATGAGATCTCAGATCCATAAACTGTGTAGCTAATTAGGTTTCTGTGACCCCTATTCTCAGTCTTCTGTTTTTTAATTAAAAGTGATTGGGGGAAAAAAAAAAACACAGCTTGAAAACAAATATTCCTTAATTATGTCCTGCTTTCTCATTGTTTTGATAGTAACCTAAGTTTAGTATAACCTGATTTCTTAGAATGTTCATTTCACTCTTAACGCATAATAATCTTATCACTCAGTGTATATCCTATATATAATAAAAGGCTAATATGCAAATTGTCCCCTCGACCAGCAGGCAGGCCAGCCAAGAGCCCATGTCCCCTCCCACTAGCCAGGCTAGCCAGACCCCACCCATGCACAAATTCATGCATCGGGCCTCTAATATATATATATATATATATATATATATATATATATATATATATATATATATATATATATATCAGTGGCCTGTTTATTATGTGTTCAGAGCTCATAATAATCTGGCCACTCAGTGTAGATCTGTAAGGTTATGTTTAATTGTGTAAATGTCTTATGTCATCTACTGGCCTTGCAGGTCCTTGAGGGCAGGACTCGTGCCGTGATCATTTGAGTCTGCCACAGCACCTGGTGCAGTGTCTTACAAAGAGTAGTTCGATCCCAATAAATGTCAACCCGAACGGATTTTCACTAACTACCATGGAAATCTGAAGGAGAACGGCATTTCTGGTCTGGAGTTTTCTAATGCAGTTTCGCTTCTTCTGTACAAATGGGTCTCGGTCAGTCCACACAACAGGTCCATAGGTCTCATCTCTTGCTTTCCAATTGCACCCCACTTCAGGTGATTCTAGTAAATGGTATCGGTTTAATAAAAGAACAGTGAGCTACTTTTCCCTATTCTATCTACTAGATAGCCCCTTTTAAATGGTGATATTACAATCACTTGTACATCGTTTAATGTGCTTCTTCTGTTGCTTAGACATTTGAAGTTTTAATATAAATTTATATGTTACATGAAAGTGAGCAGTCATTTTTAAAAATATTCACCTGAGGATATATTTTTGTTGAATTTTAGAGAGAGAGGAAGGGAGTAGGGGAGAGAGAGAGAGAAACATCCATGTGAGAGGGAAACATCAATCCCATTGCCTCATGTATGCACCCCGACGGGTGATCCAACCCACAACCTGGGTATGTGACCAGGAATCGAACCGGTGCCCTTTGGGTGCACAAGATGACACTCCAACCAACTGATCCACGTCGGCCAGGGCCCATCCTGGGTCTTTAAAAACTAAAACTGATAAATAATATTCAGATCAGAAAAATAAAACTTAAAGATGACCAGAAAAGGATAAGAATTTACATTTAGAAAGAGTAAAGGTCTTAGAGGTTTAGAAATTTATAGTTTAACGGTGGCATTTAATAGCTGGTCAATTTATTAGTTTGTTTTAGTCAACAAATTCATTATGCTGAGAACTAAGAAGGTTCAAGGTTTTCCCAGCACTAGTGGTGCTCATCACGGTTGTGTGAAACACACACACACACTTCAGTGTAATTACTGGCATAATTTTAACAAGATTGCATATATATTTCACCCCATTAGGCCACTGTCACAAGTTTATGCCTAATATCATCCAGTAAATTTCCTATTGTGTTACCTCCTTTTAAGCCAGGCAGTTGAGACCGAAGTGCTCCCTTGCCTTATATTGAGAAAACACTTCAGTTAGATGCATGCTATCCGGATGTTTTTTTCCATCAGGACCAAATAAGGTAGGTTCAGAAGTCGGTTATAAATTAAGGGAAAATAATGATACCCTCATTATTTGCATCCATTTGTTTGCTTGTTTATTTAGAATCTCTCGGCATATTCATGTTTGAGTAATTTTTCATTTTTAAAACATACTGTGGAATGCAACAAGGAAATACTCCTTAACCCACAGAGAAAAATAAATAAATCGAAAAGGATGCTCTGCTCATCCAAGATCTGACTTTGTTGAACTTGCACTGAGTTCAACTGAATACAGCTTCATAAACATTGCTAAGCAACACTTAGTGTGGAAGCCACGAAGTCTGACACAAATAGCAGTGACATATGGCTCTGCCTTAAAGAAAGGCTCATTATATGTTCCCATAGTAAACTGTAAGGCAAAAATGGCGGCATTTGCATATTATATATATATATATATGTATATATATATATGAGGCCCGATACATGAAGATTCATGCAAGAATGGCCTTCCTTCCCCTGGCTGCCAGCACCACCTGCTCTCTGGCTGGAGCCGCCTTTCCGCCTTCCCATGCTGCCTAGAGCAGCTGGGGCAGTGTGGGATGCTGGGTGATCACCATGGCGACGATGCAAGCGTCCCACCGCGCCCTGGCCACTAGGCACCTGCATATGCAAATTAACCCTCCATCTTGGTTGGGTTGATTTGCATAATCACTCCTGATTGGCTAGTAGGCGTCATGAAGGTATGGCCAATTTGCATCTTACTCTTTTATTTGTGTGTGTGTGTGTGTGTGTGTGTGTGTGTATGTGCCCACTAGAGAGTGCTCGCTCTTCACCTGAGAATCACCCTTTCCCAATCCAGGACCCCTCAGAGGGGTATTGGAGAGCTGGGTTTGGCCCGATCTCCACAGGCCAGGCCAAAAGACCCCACTAGTGCATGAATCTATGCACAGGGCCTCTAGTATGCATATAATAAAGATATAATATGCAAATGGTCATTACGCTTTGAAGTGTAATGACCGATCATGCAACAACCAGATCATGGATCAGCAGGAGGGTGGGGCAGTGAGCTACGAGTGGGCGGTGGAGAGCTACAGGAGGGGGCAGGGCATCAAACCATGAGGGGGTATGAGGGGAGCTACAGGAAGGCCGGACAGCAGGCAGAGAGCTACTGGAGGGCGGCAGTGAGCTACTTGTGAGCTACTGGCACACAGATTCATGCACAGGGCTACTAGTGTGTGTGTGTGTGTGTGTGTGTGTGTGTGTGTGTGTAGTTATGCCCAGATTTCAAGATCCCCAAAGACCACCAGGGAGCCGAGTCCGATGCAGAAGCAGAGAGCCTTTATTCAAACCCAGGTTTGCTCTCTGCTTTCACCGTGGCAGCGAAGGATGCAGGAAGAGAGTGAGTCTTGAAAGCACAAAGGTTTTATGTGGCTGGTCAGTCATGTGAGTGGGCTTAGGTGGACGAGGTGAGGGACAGTGATTGGTCGGTTCTGGGTCAGGGTTTCATTCCAGGGATTTACAGCAGGAACTTATGGCGGGGATTTACGGCAGGAATTTATGGCAGGAATTTACTCTTTCCTGGGTCTGAGCTATGCCCCGCTACCTCCTGATTAGTCAAGGGTGGCGGTTGGGAAACCGGGACATTTCTAGCATTCTTGCAGTGTTTCCCGGGAGGGATATGAGGTCGGGGACACAGCTTTACAAGATGGAGGATAGTCAGTCGCACTTTCTCCTTTCATTCCCCGCTTGTCTTGGAACTTACGGCTCAGTCATGAGACGGACTGCATTTCTACCTCGCCCTCCATTATAGGCCTGCATTGAGCGTGCAGAACCATCAACTGAACTGCCCCTTTGTAAGTTCTTAAAGGGCCCCTATGTGCTGAGGCCTTGAGACCGCAATCAAAGGCCTGGCCTGGTGCCAGCACTGATCATTTTGTCCGGGGAAGGTTTAATGGCCTCTCTGAAGTGAGAATAGTCTCATTTTCCTTATTATTTAAGCAAGCAGACATTTACAGAAGCCAATAGCAAGGTTAAAATTTAAACAGCAGTTTTTATATAAGATGGATGCTTCAAAAAAACAATACACACACACACACATACTATCTTGAGAACAGAAAGAAGGAATAAGGAATGATTTTTAAATGGAACAAATTTAGGGTTAACTTCACTAAAAAGATAGATCAGGCTTTAAAGTACAGATTTAACTGTATAAATTAAAGAATGGAATAGCTCCTAGAACAGTCAATGCTTATGTATAAATGTAACAACATATGTACACGATCTATATAAGGGAAATTATAAAACTCTGTTGAACCAAATGAAGAAGAGCCAAATAAATTAAGAGATAGTCTATGTTCATGGATAGGAAGAATTAATATTGTCAAGATGTCAGTACTTGCCAAACTGACCTACAGATGCCATGGAATTTCCATCGAAAGCCCAGCAAGTTGTTTTACGTATAACAACAGACTGGTTCTAACGTTTTTATAGAGCCCAGCCCGGGTGGCTCAGTGGCTGAGCATTGACCTATGAACTAGGAGGTCACAGTTGATTCCCTGTCAGGATACCTACTTAGCTTGCGGGCTAGATTCCCTGGTTGGCGGCTTGCAGGAGGCAACCAATCAATGATTCTCTCTCATCTTTGATGTTTCTATCCCTTTTTCCCTCTCCCTTCCTCTCTGAAATCAATAAGAAATTATATTTTTTTATAAATAAAAAAATGCGGTTTGTTAGAGAGGCAAATACCCAGAATAGTCAACACCATGCTGAAGGAGAAGAACAAAGACAGAGGACTGTTGCTAAAACTGCAATATCAAGACAGTGAGATAATGGTGAAAGGACAGACAAATAGATTATGGAACAGAATAAGCTCATGAATATAGTCAGCTGACCTTTGGCAGGGAAGCAAAGGCAATGAATGGAATGAAGATAATCTCTCCAGCAAAGGTGCTGGTCATCCACAGGTAAAAATAATAATAATAATAATCTAAACAGACCTACACACTTCACAAACATTTGCTCAGAATTGATCGTAGACCTTCATGTGAGACGCAAAACTTAGAAAATAACACAGGAGAAATCCTCGGTGACTGGGGGTGTGGCAGTGAGGACACGGCGGGGACAGTAGAAACATCGGTGGCCGGGGGTGGCGGGTAGAAATATCCCCGGTGGCACCCTCATGGCAGACGTAGGCTGTGATAGACGTGTCCGAACCCCCAGACCGCACACCACCACGCGTGAGCCGGGACGTAGCCCGAGGTGCTTGGGTGACAGTGCCTTGTCCAGGTCGGGCCGTCCGCTGTAAGGACCGTCCCCTCCGGCAAGGGGAGTAAATAGGGGGAGGCCGGGCCTGGGTGCCGGCAGGGGGGATGGGAAATCTCCCTGCTTTCTGTCGGCTGTCCTGTGCATCTAAAACAGCTCTTAAAATGTTAAGTTTTAAAAGTAAAAAATAAAAAAAGCGGGGGTCGGTCTGCGTGAAGGTATCTGCAGACGGGAGTGAATTGCAGAGGTGGATGTGTGCGGAGCGGGGAACGCTTTGGTGGAACTGGGAGCCAGGCCAGGCTGCGGGAGCAGAGGAGGAGGGGGGGGAGAGGGAGAGGGGCGGGGGGGGGGGCAGGAGGGTGGCTTCCGGAAGGTCTTAGAAGGCAGCGGGGGGGCTTGGGATTTGTGTGCAGGGGGTGAACGACACAGGTGTTTATCCAGGAGGCGAGCGCCAGGGCCCTCTCTGTCCTCTGAACGTGGCCGAGCCGCGGAGACAGGATCGAAACAGCTGATCTCTGGGGCGTTTATGGACCGAGGGGGCGATCCCGTTTCTGGGAGCGGGTCCTCGGGAAACCCCCGCAGCAGGAAAAGGTGAGGGGAGTCATTATGTAAAAGGCGGCACGGTGGGTGATGGGAAAACATGAGGAATCACAAGTCGCCGAGCCGCAGCCTCAGACACCGGCCAGGCTCCGATCGAGGGAAGGAGGCACCGTGAGGCGTGAGGCGGCTCCATCACGACCACAGCGGCGAGGAAATCGCGTGCCGCGGAGCCCGGGGCGGCACCACCTGCTCCGTGGCAGCTGCCAAGCCCGGGCGCCCGGCCGTTTCTCCGCTCCCCGCTCCGGCGCCCGGCACCCGCCCCCGCCTGTGCCAGTTATGCAGCCTAGAAACCAGCGATGACGCTCAGGAGAGCCCCCTTCCGGAGTGGGCGAGGCTTTGAGTCCCGGGGGGGGGGGGGCGCGCAT
>PVJN01007303.1:19652-49333 GCA_004026805.1 Lasiurus borealis | reverse complement strand
TTCATCCTGGAATGGGTGCTGGGGGCGGGGCCCTGGGCGCTGCGGTGCCTCCTGGCGGCAGGTGGGAGGGGGAATTGAGCACCAACAAGAAGCCTTAGGCCACCGCCGTGTAGCTCCAAGGAGAGGGGGAGGCCTTTGGTTACAGGTGCAGGTGGTCAGCCACAGACACAAGATTCCTTGTGCCCTTCCACCCAAAATAGATGAGAAGCCGAAACCGGTTTGGCTCAGTGGATAGAGCGTCGGCCTGCAGACTGGAGGGTCCCAGGTTGGATTCCGGTCATGGGCATGTACGTTGGTTGTGGGCGCATCCCCAGTGGAGGGCGTGCAGGAGGCAGCCGATTGATGTCTCTCATCGATGTTTCTAGCTCTCTATCCCTCTCCCTTCCTCTCTGTGAAAAAAATCAATAAAATATATATATTTTTTTAAAAAGACAAAATAGATGAGAACGCATTCTTCACCAAGGTGCTCAGTGCAGGATGTTGCCTATAAAACTCCCCCCCGCCCCCCACCACGGCCACGAAAACCATCTCGTGGAATATTGCAGATAAAAAGATAAAATAATACTCGAGTGATAGGAAGGACGTAGGTCAGAGCTTAAAAACAGCACCGTGACTGACAGGGCGTACTCCGAGGGCTCCGGCCCTGTAGGGAGCCGGGTGAAGAAGACTGGACGGAGCACAGAGTGGGCACCATGTGGTCTCAAGTGGCACTGAGGGGCGTGAGCAGGGCTGACCCCGTCAGTGTGAGCAGGGCTCTGTCCAGGCCACTGGGGATCTCTGCGGCCTGCCTCCCGCTCCGCCTGTGAGTGGCCCCCGTGCCTCTGGCAGGTGCGGCCTCCTGTGCCCGGGAGAGCCCCGAGGCCCGTTCTCAGCGGCGCCTCCAGGTGGAGCTGTGGGGACACCGGTCTGGCTCCTCCCCGGGGGTTCTGGAAGGTGCCAGTGTCTGACCAGCAGTCCCAGGACAGGCCCCACCCGCAGCCCTCGCCCACCCAGGCACCTGCTCTGGACGACTGGAGCCTGGACCACACTCGCGGGGGTGACTGGCCGTTTTCCCAACTGTTTGCCGCATGTAAGAAACCCGTGGCCAGTCGGGGGGTCGGGAATAAGGAGGTGGCGGCTGTAGCTTTGTCCTGGGTCCTGGTTCACTCAGTGGTTCTCCGCCTTTCTAATGCTTCGACCATTTAATACAGTTCCTCGTGTTGTGGTGAATCGTCATGTAAATATCTGTGTTTTCCGGTGGCCTTAGGCGACCCTGCTAGTGGTTCTCAGCCTGTGGGTCACTGCTGTGGAGCCTCAGACCATCAGAAAACAGGTCGCGACCTACAGGTTGAGAACCGCTGACTCAGAAGGAAGCGACGCCGGGTTTGCTCAGCCAGTTCCCGGCATGGGGTGGGCGCTGAGGAAGAGGGAGGGGCACCTCTGTGGGGTCTGTCCTGAGGCTCCGCCCGCAGCCACCCCCCCTCCCCCCGCTGCTGCTGTCCCCCTGGCGGCTGGCCGTGGGCGGGTCAGGCCTGGCTCCCGGGGGGGATGAGTCAGGGAGCAGGCCCGTCCGCTGTCAGCCGCTCTCTGGGCTGGGCCCTCGCCGGCGATGCTCAGGGCAGACCCCGGCTTACGGGGCCCTCGGGGTGATCTGAGAGTGAAACGTGGCCGAGGATGTGCTGGGAGCAGTCAGATGAGCGCCGGTGGACTGTGTTTTCCTCTTGAATTTCAAGGTCGAGGCTTTGTCTTTGCGCCGGTTTTCCCGGCTGCTGGGGCTGCTGGTGCCGCCCAGGGCAGGGCTGGGGGCAGTGAGGTCCCCCCCACCCCGCCACAGGGACCCAAGTGCCGAGTTCTGTTTGTCCTGCAGGTGCCGGTTTGGACAAAAGCAAAGGAGAAAACGGTTTGTTTCTTCGTAAGTCAGTTTGAGGAGAAAGAACAAAGGAAAACTTCTATCTCACGGAAAGCCCGTCTTTAGACGAATCCAGAGGTTTTAACCCCAAAGGGAGAAGGTCCCTGTGTTTAACCTGCAGGTGCCATGCCCCTCAGCGACAGTCACGACCCTCTTTCCCCCCCTCCCTGCTTGTCTCCCACAAAAACGGTACAGGATCCTTAAAGGTACAGTCTTTAGCTGCCCCGTTCACGCCTCTTTCCACAATTAGCGAAGCTGTGGCATCTAATCACAGACACCACTGGATATTACCCTTTCTCACCAATCATTCCCGTGCAATTATTACTTTGCTTGGCGGGAGCCGCTTTATAAAATGACTAATGACATTTGTGATACCTTCGAGCACGGAAACGCACGGCAGACGAATGCGTGGTGGGGCCGACAAGCAATGTTTCCCCAAGATGGCTCAGAGGTGGGGGCTCCCCAAGGTCACCCCCACACTCCAGTCCCGCGCAGGCCCCATCCCTGTGAGCGCCTGCGGGGGAGGGCGGGGCCTGTGCCCACCAGGTACCAAGGGCATCCAGTTTGTGGCACGTGGAGCCCCGGGAGAGAGGCACGTGCCCGGGGAATGGAGGGACTGGGAGGGTGATGTCACCCCAGCTTGCTGGCGACCCTGAAGCTCCGCCCCCAGGAGGAGTCTCCTGCTGGCTGACCTCTGGGGTTGCACACCAGCCAAGGCCCTGGAGACCGGGAGGTCCTTGTCATTTAAACTGCAGCAGGGAGCGCTCAGGGCCACACGGAGGCCCCAGGTTAGTGGGAATGGGGCTGCGTCTTTTCCAGGCCGCGGGGATGGGAAGGGAAGTGCGCAGACTTGAAGGGATGAGGTTCGCTTTCCCCCGGGGCTGGGAGAAGCGAGGGGGCGCTGGTCTTCCGTCTCTCTCACCCCGGAGGCAGCACCCTCCTCCCCTCTCCGGGTCTGCAGAATGCTCTCCTGGGGCGCGCCTGCCTGCCCCCGCCTCTGCCTCCCTCGTGGGAGACCCACTTCCTACAGACAGCACCCCCGTTCCGCTGGCAGTGGAACTGGATTTAACAACGCCAGCCAGTGGGAAAGTAGTGGTTGAAATCTGGAAACTTTCTCCTTAAAAGCCGCTGTTCTGCTTCTCCTTTGCATCCCCGGATGAAGGGGATGCCCTGGGTCTGGGGGATGGGAGCTGTTCATTCAAGGTGATTCTCTGGGCACCGTCTGACCCCTGACCCCTGGGGGGGGGGGGCATCCCACTGCAGCCTTTTAGAAAGCCAGCCCCCATCCCCTGGCCTGCGTCTCTGCAGGAGATGAGCACCCCGCCTGTTGTTACACCCCGGGGAGCGAGGACAGTGCCCTCTGGTTAATGCCCTCACTGACTGTCGCGATGACGTGGGTGGTGTCTGATTCCCACTCATAACGCAGTGGCGCGGTTGATGCTTTAACTCATCGAGCTAAGCGCTCACATTGGTCCAGGGCGTCCGCTGAAACGAGTAGAGCGCTGGAAGGCTGAGGTCTCCTGGGCTGAACCCCTTCCCAACAGATCGGTTCTGTCTTTCCTGCCACGTAGCTCTGTCCGTGCGAAAGCTCTCAGGGTCCTCCGCGTCCCTGTTCCCCACGGCTGTGGCCGCCGAGAGTGGCAGTGGCACTGCCCGCTGGGCCAGGCGGACAGACGGGCGTCCTGTAGGCCGCCAGGCTGCACACGTGGGGCACAGCACGTAAGCCTGGGCCGAGGCAGGGTCTCAGCGACTGGAATAATCCGGTTGGGCTGACGCGTCTCCTGAGCTGAGGGTGCTGGCGCCTGAGTTAATCGGAGCCCTGTCACTGGAAGACGGACCAGGAGCCTGAGGAAGGGAGGCTGGGCCGGCGGGCAGTCAGTCCCTCCCTGCCCCTAGGCATGTCCCTCCACCCTGAGGGGATGCCGGCCCGCCCTGGGGAGTCCAAAGGGGATGAAAGGAACGAAGTAAAGTCCTGGAATATGACTCACTGCTCCCAGATGTCTAAATCCAGGAGACCTGAAAGCAACCTTTTCTTGATATACATATTCTGCAGAAATTCCCAGATAAACACAGTAAAAGAGGATATTTGATGCAGAGAGGGTGGTGTAAATCAACTAAAGAGCATTCATTCCTTTTTCCATCTATCCATCTCTTCCTCACGCCTCCCTCCCTTCATCCATTCTTCTCTTTCCTTCTTTCCTTCTCTCCCTCCTTCCCTCCCTCCCTCCATCCATCCATCCATCCATCCCACCATCCATCCCACTATCCATCCCACCATCCATCTCAACATCCATCCATCATCCAACTATCCATCATCCAACTATCCATCCTACCATCCATCCATCCCACCATCCATCCATCATCCAACTATCCATCCCACCATTCACCTATCATCCATCTATTCATCCCACCATCCATCCATCCCACCTTCTATCTATGCATTCTTGCATCTGCTCCCCTGGCCCTGGCCCCCCTGTGAGCGCTGCCTGCAGGCTCTGCTGTGACTTGGCACACCCTGGGGCTGTGCCTTGAGAAACTAAGTTCAACAGGCCAGCACTCTCCTCGCCCAATTTACACAGATGCACGCACAGACGCACACGCAGATGCACACGCAGATGCACACAAAAACAGCGCTTCTCCGTGAGGTTTCCGCTGCTGACCGGAGCTCAGACACGGGGAGGGCCAGGGGCTCCCGACGGAGGTTTAATGAAGCCCATTCGTCTCGCCGGCGTCCTGACCTTTCAGGGGACCTTCTTGCCGCACACGTTTGTTTTGGGGATGAAATGTTATATTTAACAGCCCCGTCCCAGCTAGAGTTTTATTGCCTTTGATCAAAGGTTATGGTAAGATTTATAGATAAACTGGTAGGTACCGTGCGACCTTTAAAAAGTTATGAAACTGCCAGGACACAGGCCTGGCTTGCTGGCTCGATCCCCAGGGTGGGGTGTGTGTGCGGGAGGCAGCCAATCAACAGGTCTCTCTCCTCATTGATGTTTCTCTCTCTCTCTGTCTTCCTCTTCCTTCCTCTCTGAAATCAATAGATGTATGTATTTTTAAAGCTATAAAACCTGTTTTTGAAAGAGGAGAAACTCTGGGAGTGAAAGCACTTACTGCCGTTGTAGTTAGCACACGGGGAGTCCCGGTCAGCGTGTCCCGTCCTCAGCGGAGTCCGCAGCGGCCCTGGCCCGCCCTCCCGCTGCACGTGGCTCTCCTGGAATTCTGCATTTCCTGTGTAAACGCTAAAGAAAGGTTTCCCAATTTTGTGGTTTCGAATCGATTTTTATGGGAATAGTCAAGACAGCAGAGTATCAATTTGTTTTAAAAATTAGTTACCTTAACAGCAAAATAGTTTACAAAACTGAATGAAGGGTTATTGCTAAATGAGCAAATAAGATGACCTTTTGTAAGCTTGAGTGAGCAAAGCCAGCGATTTTGAAGACCTCCCAGGGTTAGCAGTCAATAGTGGGTCTTCTAACCACTCTCTACTTTGCGTTTTGCTTTGACTCTTAAAGTACTTTCCATCTTGATTATCTTCTAAAAGAAGATGTTAACCATGGCTGGGCGGCTCAGTGGGTGGGCTGTCCAGAAAGCTTGTGGGCTCAATTCCCGGCCGGGCACGCGCCAGAGTTGCAGGTTCGATCCCGTGTTGTGACACGTGTGTCTCTCACATCAGTGTTTCTCTCTCTCCCTCTCTCCCTTCCTCTCTGGTGAGGGTTCAGTAACAAAAATGAAAAGATTTCATATTGTTAGAAAATAAACGTATTCTCTGGTGAGGGTTCAATAAAACAACAGAAATAAAAAGATTTATATTGTAAGAACTAACGTATTATTTACGGACATATATCTATAAGTTTGCTTTCTGTAATATCATGAAAAACAGAAACTTTTCCTCGTGACGTTTGAAAAGTAAACAGAATGAAACTTTCGTCCTCAGCCCTCGCTGGTCTGGCTCAGTGGACGGGTCACTGCGACGTGGGCAAAGGGGCTGCAGCGGAAGGAAGGGAAGGGGTGGGGTGGAGAGAGCATGGGCGTGAACACCGCCAACACCACACGTGGGAGCCGGTGAGAGAGGGGAGGAGGCAGGCGGCGGAGGGAGCTCGGCAGAGAATGAGAAATGCTCAGCTCCTGGTTGCACATGGGTCCCCGGCCCCAGGCCAAGTTCATCACCGGGAACAAAGTCAGAGCCGTAGGAATGGACCCGCCGCTGGACCAGGGGAAGAGAGAGCCACGTATGGAAATACCACCTGTGGCCACCAGAACACTGTCTCCGGTTAAAGAAGCCCGTGACCTCAGAACGCCACGGCGAGGTGTTACCCCAGGTGAAGGCGGCGGAGACGCGAGGATCGCAGGCAGCCACGCAGGGATGCGCAGGCCGGGACGGACCTCTCCAAGGCCAAGTGCTGGCCGGAGCGGCCGCTGTGGGCGGGAGCTGGGAGGTCAGGATGGGGGTCCTCCTGGCCTCCTCCCTCACCCTCAGTCTTCCATCCAACGCGCTGTCTCCCCGCGGCTCCCGCTTTTCCTCTCTCCCTCCTCTCTCCCTGCACCCTTCCTCAGATTGCTTTTATTTTTATTTTTTTCCCAAAACTCCCGAGAGTGAGAATCCGGTGCGTGCCCACTGTTTGCTTTCTGGAGACGTATTGTAAAATGGGGAGGAAAAAACAGCTGTCGCTCCGAGCTGAGTAGAAGAGACACGCTGTATTTTATTTTATTTTTTATTTTTTAAATATATTTTATTGATTCCTTACAGAGAGAAAGGGAGAGGAATAGAAAGTTAGAGAGTTAGAAACATGGATGAGAGAGAAGCATCGATCAGCTGCCTCCTGTACACCCCCTACTGGGGATGTGCCCTCAACCAAGGTACATGCCCTTGACTGGAATCAAACCTGGGACTCTTCAGTCCGCAGGCTGATGCTCTATCCACTGAGCCACACCGGTTTCGGTGAAGAGACACGCTTTAAACGCGATGACGGGGAAGAAAGTCCGAGGAGAGGAAGGACAGGCACGTGACAGCAGTGTTTATACTAGACCTGCCTGGGACAGACGGCGTTAACGATGACGAGGAGGGTGTGGAATGGAGACGCGGGCGCAGTTCACCGGAAGAGTATAACAGCGCTGACCCTCCGTTATAATGATGCCAGCGACATCGCCGAGAGGCAGAGCAGGGGGTGAGGCCGGCCTGAGGACGGACCAGCTGCAGACCGCAGGCCAGTGGCTCACCCTCTGCGGGCTCAGCCTCCGCAAACTGAAAATGGGGACAGTGACAGACCTACCACTACTCCTCATGAGGATTAAATCGGCGAACGCACACAGGTGTTTACGGCGGTGCCTGGCTGATAAACACTGGCGTTTTTATTGTCGCTGTTACTCATGCTGCTGGTACCGTCGCCTCGAGCCACACACAGAAAGAGAAATTAACGGAATTCCAAGGAAAACCCTGACATGTCAACAGTCTTACCAGGCGACTTTTAACTCGCTTCTCCACGCGCGATAAATATGTTTTTAAAGTGTTGGGGAAAGCTGCGAGGGAGTTGTAATAAAATGTTCAAACAGGCTGCCTTATCTTTGAAATAATTCCAGAAAGTGTAAAGAAAACATTCAAAACTCAAAATAGACAGTGAAAATCAAATGGAAAACAACAACCGGCGATGAAAAAAAAAAAAATAAGATGACAGACGTGAAACTAGTTATAGACATGTCTGTGTATGACAATGTATTTAAAAAGCCTTGGGACACGTCTATAATAATAAAAGCATAATATGCTAATTAGACCGGCGGCCAAATGATGTCCGTCTGGATGTCCTTCTGGACTAAGCCATGGCGGCAGGGGCCGAGGCAGAGGCGGTTACAGGTGATCAGGCAGGCAGGCAAGCAGTTAGGGGCAACCAGGCAGGCAGGCAGGTGGTTAGAAGCCAGCAGTCCTGGATTGGGAGAGGGTGCAGGCCAGGTTGAGGGACTTCCCCTCGCCCCCCTTCCCCACCATCCCATGCACGAATTTTGTGCATTAGGCCTCTAGTTAGATTATGAAGTCAATAATTTGCTATTAATGAAAAACATATAAAATTCCAACATAAGCAAAAAGAAAGAGAATGAGTAAAATACATAAAAAAAAAACAAACACAAATAGCAATATAGTACCCAGGACACTTTCATTATGGAGGTAAAATTAAAGATAACCTTGCTACATACATATACATATATATATGGAGCTGGATGAAGTAGCAATGCACTTTTTAATTGTACAAAATAATATTCTCTAACATTTTCAAATATCCCTGAGCAAACGGGTATTGGGCATATATTCCATATATATTTTACTCTGAATAAAGCTAATGCCATGAGTATACAGGAATGTAGAATAACAGTGATGTCTGTACATACATACTCCATGTGCGGTTCATTTTCCACGCCCCCCCCCCTTCCAGCGGCCAGGCGGACCTTGGGTCAGGACTGCTTGCTTCCTCGGTTGGTGGGGAAGGTCACGGTCATGAGCAGGCTGGAGACCGTCCTCCTGCTTGGGGACTGGAGAACATTTGATTGACGGAGACTCACATAGACACCCAGGAGCAGCGAGGAGTGGCTACCCGCTACTCAAACCCAGGAGCAGGCAGACACGGAGCTGGAGACTCCAGAACCTTCCAGCTGAGAGGGAGCGGGGGGTATAGCCCCCTGCTGTGTAAAGGGGCCTTCTCTGTGGTGCGGAGGGCTCCTCGCTGATTATAGGTGAAAATGAGACGCTGGGGACACTCATAAAGGCTGGAAACGAGGCAGCATGGCCCGGTTCCCAGGGAGGCCGCATCTTCGGCTCGGGGAGGGGGTGGTCTCCGCAGCCTGAGTCCGCAGGCTCCTTCCCTCCGGGACATCAGCATCTCTGCTGTCACCTTGCGGGTGGTAAGTCAGGTCCTGGGTAGATGCTCTAGGACAGCGGTTCTCCACCTTCCTCAGGCCGCGACCCTTGCACACAGTTCCTCATGGGGTGGTGACCCCCAACCATGAAATGTTGCTGCTGTGATGCATCATGATGTCAATATCTGCATTTTCCGAGGGTCTTAGGCGGCCCCTGTGAAAGGGGCATTCGATCCCCCAAATGGGTCGCGACCCACAGGTTGAGAACCGCTGCTCTAGGAGGACACGGCTAGAACCGAGCTCCTACGTGCGAACGTATCCCAACGGCCATCGCTTTCCTCAGCTCCGGGACTCTGACTTCGCTGCCCATTTCCTGCCGGGGCTGGTACTGGTACAAAGGTCAGGACAGGAGGCCCTGCAGGCGTGGGGCGGGGAAGGGATGCATCTGTGCTGGAAGACGCTGCGGAGGGATTGCTGGTGTTTGGACTGTGAGGTGCCCGGGGCCGGTTCCGGTTCGGCCCACTGCGGTCTCTCGTTTCTTCTTGGTGACACCGGCATCCTGGCTCTGAGGCTCCCGGGACTGCCATGGCGTCATGCTTCGCCCTCACTCTGCTGTCACAGGAACATGTCCTGCGCATTCCCCACCTGTTAGATTCTTGTTAGAAACCCGGATGCTCGTCTCTTCTCTGCTTCTCTTCTTTGACACCTGTCTTTTCAGCATATGTACCATGAGATTCTTCTATTCTTTGCAACATCGCGGTTGTACAAAATGATAAAAAGAGAAAAACGAACCAAAAACAGCAACCGGACCTGAAACAGGTACTAAAATGCTTCCAGACTGTCCTAACCGGTGTGGCTCAGTGGATAGAGCATCGGCCTGTGGACTGAAGGGTCCCAGGTTCAATTCCGGTCAAGGGCATGGACCTTGGTTGTGGGCACATCCCTAGTAGGAGGCGTAGAGGAGGCAGCTGATTGATGTCTCTCTCTCATCGATGTTTCTAACTCTCTATCCCTCTCTTTTCCTTCCTGTAATAAATCAATAAAATATATATTTTTAAAATTATTAAATAAAATAATGCTTCTAGGCTTGGTTATTCATGACTCTGATCTGTCCAGACCAGCGGTTCTCAACCTTCCTGAGGCCGAGACCCTTTAAGACAGCTCCTCATGGGGTGGTGACCCCCAGCCATAAAATTATTTCCATGGCTACTTCATAGCTGTAATCTTGCTACTGTCATGAACTGTCATGTAAATATCTGATAGGCAGGATGTATTTTCGTTGTTACAAATTGAACATAATTAAAGCATAGGGATTCATCACAAAAACAATATGTAATTTTATATTGTGAAATATTTATTTCTAATGACAAATAAATGAAATGTTGTCTTGAATCGTGGTGTCGCATGGGCAACAGTCTTCACATGACAACAGTAAACGACATTGCTACACTTTGCTACACCGAGGAGCGGTGTGTTGGTTCCTAAGACCATGGGAAATAGGTGTTTTCCGCTGGTCTTAGGCGACCCCTGTGAAAGGGTCGTTCGACCCCCATAGGGGTCGCGACCCACAGGTTGAGAACTGCTGGGCCAGATGGCCAGGCCTCTGAGGTTGACCCCCTGCACCTGGAGCTCGGACCCTGGGCAGCTGCCGGCCACGGCCCCTGAGGCTGAAGAGCCGGCTGGCCCTGGGCGGGAGGGGAGCGGGGGTAGCGGGAAGGGAGGGAGTGGGGGGAGGTCCCCCCACCCGGCCAGCTGGTCCCGCCCACGCCGATCTCACGCCCCTGTCCTCCGTGCCCGCAGGTGGAGATTGAGAAGCTGGACTACCACCACTACCTGCCGCTGTTTTTCGACGGGCTCTGCGAGATGACCTTCCCCTACGAGTTCTTCGCGCGGCAGGGCATCCACGACATGCTGGAGCACGGCGGCAGCAAGATCCTGCCCGTCATCCCCCAGCTCATCATCCCCATCAAGAGTGAGTGCGCGCCGGCCGGCTGCGTGGGGGCGGCTGCTGATGACGCCACGCGATGGGGGCACAGACGGGGGCTGAGCCCGGCTCCGGGGGTGGGGGGGGGGCGCAGATTTCCATAAGTTGGCGCCTGGGGCCACACAACCCCAGTCTCCTAGACCCGTGGTCGGCAAACTGCGGCTCGAGAGCCACAGGCGGCTCTTTGGCCCCTGGAGTGTGGCTCTTCCACAAAACACCACGGCCTGGGCGAGTCTGTGTTGAAGAAGTGGCGTTAGAAGACATTTAAGTTAAAAACATGTGGCTCTCCAAAGACATGTCCACCGTTGTCCTGTGGGTGTTCGGCTCCGTGGACGGATGAGGGCAATGGCGTCTGGGCATTGAGTACCCGGTGCTGAAGCCAGTCGTGCTCGGTGCTCTTTGCGAATCGGGGTGGCCCTTGCAAAGGCCCAGGGCCTGCCTGGCCTGTGCTCAGAGCGGCCAGACCCCACTGCCCCCCAACTTCCTTCCCACCAGGCCCTGGGGGTGCCGGGGCTGGGCTCGGACTGAGGCGATGAATAGGTGCTCAGAGAGGGGGTGTGATCGTGAAGGGGGATGGCGGGGAGATGCCAGGTCGGTGAGAGGCAGCTCTTCCTCAGCGAGGCGCTGCACTGCGTGCGGGCACCATGGCGGGGGGCTGTGCGGTGCGGGCGGCCGGTGGCTGCCTCTCTCTCCTTCCCTCTCTGTCCATTTCTCTCACTCGTCGTCTGTCCAACACCTTCCACTTCCAATCCCCCTTCAAGAAAGCCATGATCAGAAATGGTGTCACTCCCCGTGAATTCTGCGCAGGAGAACGTGTTCGTATGTTTAAGATGGTGGCAGCTCGAGGCGGGGGTCAGATGGCCTCCGAAGTATCGAAACAGTCACCTGGTCACTCGCCAGAGGGGAGACACCGTCTGGACCTGGGCAGAGGGGTGGGTGCCTGCAAGAATAGGGAAAGGGGTCAGAGTGGTCCAGACCCAAGATGCTGGGGATGGAGATGATGGAGATGATGGAGATGATGGAAAATGATGGAGATGATGGAGATGATGGAGATGATGGAGATGATGGAGATGATGGAGACAATGAAGATGATGGAGATGATGGAGACGATGGAGATGATGGATATGATGGAGATGATGGAGATGATGGAGATGATGGAGACGATGGAGATGATGGAAATGATGGAGACGATGGAGATGATGGAGATGATGGCCGCTCAAACTGGAAAGGAATGACGGAGGAAAAGGGAGACAGGAGATGGCGTTTTCCACCTGAACTCGCCGCGTACCACCTGTCCCTTTCCTGTTCGCAAATAAGCACCTGCTCTTCCCGTGTTGTGCGATGCCCGGGAGCCAGGCCTGACCTCAGAGCGCCTAATCCCAGCTCCGCCAGGCCGGCCGTCTGCCAGTCAACCACACCGAGGCCCACATCCCCACATGTAAAACCGGGACTCTGGCGCACCCATCCTCTCTGTGGTTAACCAGCTTACCTCCTTCAGGCCCTCAGCAGACGGAGCACATGGTGTGTGGTCCGTGTTATCATGGTCACCGCTGTCACACCTGTATCCTCCTCACCGGCATCCACCAGACATCTTCTTCCAACTGGAGGGACGCACAGCCGCCGTGTCAGGAGCAGCGTCGTTGGTTGTCCTCTGAGATGGCGCCGAGGCCGGCTGCCTCCTGTGGCCGTCACTCCGTCACGCCCTCTGTCATCCTTCCAGCGGAGCCGAGCCGGCAGCCGGGGTCGGGGGTGGGGTATGGCTAAGCTTTCTCGCGGTTCCTGTTAACGTGTTCAATGTGCATGCGAGCTACCAGACCCCACGGGCCTGTGGCGAGGAAGGGAAGGAGCGTGTGGTTTGCACTGTTCTCTGGGGTCCTCTGTGTGATTTCTCAAATCAGGCGTGTTGGGTCCTAATTGTTGAGACGGTTTAGATAACAGAGTCCTTTCATCCTTAAAACTAAGTCAGTCATGAAAAGAAGGGCCAAACACTCTTAAGAAAAAAAAACACTACCTTGTATTCTGTGGTCCTAACGTGAGAACGTGTTCTTGTCTGTAAAGAAGAAAGGGAGGAGAGGGAAAAAGTGATGCTTTTTTGATGTGACGCGGCCGGGAGACGCATGAAAGAAAACACCGTAACCGCCGTCAGAGGCTCTCGCCACATCCGTGAGAGCGGAGCTCAGTCTGCGATGTCTTAATTGTCCCCAGATTAACCGTGCACAGCCGTTGAGTTCTGTGCTGAAAGGAGGAAAATTTCTATGGTTTTAAAACATATTTTGGTTTGTTTTTTATTGTGTGAGTTAATAAATGCTATGGTTAGTGCCTCTGAAATAGCAAAATGCCATTCAACTAATACGATGTTGGGCCCATCATCTCAAATATTAATTAAATATTTGAACTTCAGAAAAAAAATCATACTTAATATAATTTAAGGTATCTATAGTGGGACATTTATAGAGATAGGAAGTGGATTACAGGTTAGTAGGCTGTGAGAAGCGGGGGAGAGGGGAATGGAGAGTTTTTGCTTCAGGATATAGAATTGCTATTTGGGATGATGGGAAAATTTACACAATAAAACAATAAATTATGTGAGAAGAATAAATAAGAATGATTGGAAAACTAAAATTCCCACCCCCATGAGCATGACCACACTATGTTTTCTTCTAGAAAATGTGGCCCCTGTCATGTGACCAAAAGGAAATATTAGAAAGCAGAGATCAATTTAGCATTTTTGTTTACATGACCTACTAGAGGCCCTGTGCGTGACATTTGTGACTCAGTGGGTGTCCCTCAGCCCAGCCTGCACCCTCTTGTAGTCCGGGAGCCCTCAGGGGACGTCCGACTGATGGCGAGGAGTGGACCAAAGCTGGCAGTCGGACATCTTTAGCGCTGCCTCGGAGGCGGGAAAGGATCCTGCCACCTCCCCTGCACTCGCCAGCTGAGAGCCTGGCTTCTGGCTGAGCGGCGCTTCCCCTGTGGGAGCGCACTGACCACCAGGGGGCAGCTCCTGCATTGAGTGTCTACTCCCCGGTGGTCAGTGCACGTCATAGCAATCGGTTGTTTTGCGGTTCGGTTGTTTTGCGGTTCGGTTGTTTTGCATATTAGCCTCTTATTATATAGAATAGAAGCCAACTGAGTTTGCTCAAAAACAGTGAGAACCAGTGAGGGAATTAAGTAAGTTCATAGTTATACAAAAATCATTTGCTTTTATGTATTTATTGTCAATGACTTTTAGAGGGTGTATTGGGATAAAATGATCTTAACACAAATAGTAACAAAATCTAAAATTCCTCTGAGTAGATCTCACAAAACTATGCAAAAATCTACATGAAAAACACCATAAAGCCTCTTAAGGAACCTAATTTAAAAAAAAGAAAAATTGAAGCAATATTTACTTCTCCAGGAAATATTTAGTCAGAAATAAAGAGGATCATTTCCTCTGAAACCATTCTCTACATTTATTAGAAATTTTAACAAAGCGCCAAACACATTTTTAACCTGACCAAATTATTTTTAAAGTTTGTCTCAAAATATAGATGGTTAATAATAATCAAGAAAATATCGCGAAAGAATAAGAAAAGACCTTTGAATCCTGCTACCTTAAACACCCATGAAGTCAGCATCATGAAGAAGAACACTTGCAGGGAAATATGCAAAGTATAGTCACATATAAGCAGCGCAGAACTGTTTTTTAGTGGAATGAAATCCTATGTCTGCATATACGTATGCCTGTGGAAAAGATAGTCTCTCCTGTCAGCACCTGACTCTATAAATGCCCTGTATTTTCTGCTTAAATTGTCTCCTAGAAAATGAGAGGATAGTGAAAGTATGCTTTACCACCTACTTCTTAGCTCACCCACATCTTTTAAAAACATCTTCCTATTATTAAAATATTTTTTCTATCCGGTGACTTTAATAACGGCATAATTTTCCTGTATGTGGCTATACTAGATTTTATTTAAGTGAGCTATCGTTTGGAAACACTTAGGTTGTGATTACAAACAGAAATACTTACAGCCTCCTTCCCTCTGCATGTCTCTCACCGCGGCACTGGCCCTTGGCCTGCGTGAAGGTGCGGGTCAGGTGTCAGAGCCACGGCGTGGGGAGGTCGGGGCGCTGTTCGATGTGTGAGCCACGAGGGGCCTCTTTCCCAAGCCCGTTCCCAGACTTATTTACTCACTCCCCAAGCTGTTTCCGTTAATACGATATTCAAAATCATCTTTTAATTATCACTGCGGTCGGACATTGGAGAACAGCAATTATTCATTTGTGTTTATTATCTCTGGTGCATCATCTAGTCCTGCTCTCTGCCCATTTTTAAATGAGAAGACTCGGCCTTTTATTGGTTTTGTGAAGCTGCTTTCATAACAAGGATATTAACATTTTTTAGCATCCGTCAACAGTGTCTTCAGAATCTATTGTCTGCTGCGGCCGGGGGCTTGCTGTTTCCGGTGTTGCAAGGAGCCCTGTCTCAGAGCAGAGAATGTCCTCCCTGTGCACACGTGATAGCAGTCGGAGAGTGTGTGCCTGAGGAACCCTCTACACGGAGCTTCTAACCACCCACGGCGAAGGGTTTAACACCTTGGCTTTGTCCTCCTTCTTCACCGATTTCTCTGTTCCCGAAGACGCTCCCACGTCGGTTCTCCTCGGGGGCGGTAAGGTGAGCGGCGCCACGGAAATCCGATCTCCTGAGCAGAAAGGTCCCGCTGGCTGATCCACCGCGTCCTCGGGCTGCCCGGGGTCAGAGCCTTTTCAAACGCCCGAAATGCGGAGTTCAAAGTCCTCACTGAGGTCCTGACAGCGGCGTTCAGGGCCATCGATTGGAGAATAAACACATTTCTTCCCTTTCAGGCTGGAGCGTCGGATGCTCTTTCTACCTGTTAACACGCTTCTTCAAAAGGAAAAGGACTTTGTTCCAGAAAATAAATAAATAAATAAAAGTTAACCTCTTTTTTTTATTTTTTTTTTTATTCATTTCTACTGGGATATTAAGCACAAAAAGACTCGGAACCCAATGGACCATCTTGAGAATGAGGGCGCAGACCGGAGGCCCGGGGTGGGGGGTGGAAGTGGGCCCTGGAAGGGCGCCCCCCGGAGGAGGCGGAGCGCCCTGGTCCTGAGGAGGACGTAGGTTCTGCTTCCTTTTGTCCCTCCACAGAGGGCTCACGGCAGCCCATCATCCCCTACATCCCGAAAAACATTGAAAAATCAGAATGCTTTCAGTCAGCCTAACCGCTATAGCAATGAGATGGTTAGAGCAGAGTCTCAGAAACCCTGGGGTGGCAGAGAGGGAGGAGGGCGTGTGGAGGATCTCATAGGCAGGAGCGGGGGGCCTTTTTCTGTCTTATCTCCTCGGAAAGTTGATTCCTCTTTCCTGGAAGTCAGGTGTGACCGAGCCTCGCCTGCTGATGCCGCTCAGCTCAGCGGGAGGGAATGGAAGCCTCTGGAAACGCTGTTCTGAAGGCTGTGGGCAGCGGACGTGCCTTCAAACGTGCCCCAGTGCGTCTCCACACGCTTTCGGCGTGGGCAGAGCTGTGAGGGCTCACACACTAGCGGCCGATGCGTATGGAGCACCTGTGTGTGGCAGGAACTAAACTGAGCATTTCCAGAGATTAGTTACCTTAACCCTCACTCAGCAAAGGTTTGTGGCGGATGCATTACGTACCAGTCGGTGTTCTAAAAACCAGAGCTACAGGCCTGAATGAGACAAATGTGTACTCACCACCTGGGACGTAGATTAGGGCGGAAGAAGATACCGAACACACACCACACGCAGGGTAAGGGTTCATAAGAAGGGTGGGGTGTGTAACCCGAAAATCAAAGGGGCGTTCAGGCCAGGCTAGAAGTAGGGAAGGCTCCAGACTCAGCAACAGGCCCAAGATGCAAGGTCCTTCTGAGAGGGTGCGCACGCCACGCTCAAAACGGCCAGAGCCAGCCCCGACCACCACGGTCGGGGGCTCTCCCGATTGCATATACGGATGGAGGAGATGATGACGAGGAATGATGACGTCAGACTTGTGTTGACAAGAGCCTTTGACTTCACCTTGGAATAGCCAGGGGCCTCCCGGGGGTGAGTCAGACCTTTGCTCTTCCAGACTACACGCTCCCACAGCTCTTGGACATGAACCTCAGACCTGGGACTCAGCCTAGTGGTTCTCAACCTTTTTTTAACGCTGTGACCTTTTCATACAGTTCCTCATGTGGTGGTGACCCCCCATCTTAAAATTATTTCCGTCGCTACTTCATCACTGTCATTTTGCTCCTGTTAACGAATCATAATGTAAATATCTGTTTTCCGATGGTCCTAGGCGACCTTGCTAGCGGTTTTCAACCTGTGGGTCGCGAGTGTCAGCCGGACCGGGACCGGGGCAGCCGTGTGGAGGTGCCGGCCAAGTTCACGCAGCCCGTGACCGGCGCCCGGGTGCCAGCCTCCGAGCTCCTCACTGGAAGGAGCGAGTGGCACCTTGGGACCCTGCGCATGTGAGGACAGGGATCCGTCTCCCGTCCCTCCGTGCGGGCACCTCGCCGCTGCGCTCTCGGAGGCGTTCTTTCCGCCGCTGGCATCTCTTCCATCTCTTGTCGTCGTTGACGGGCAGCTCCTTCCAAAGTCCGGAACGTGTTGCATTTCGCTTCCCTCCCCTGCCTTCCTGGGAGTGTGAAACGCGGTCGGCTTGCGTGCACCTCGCCGGGAACACTCTGGGTGTTGGCAGCCAGCCTGTGGGTTCTGCTCACACCGAGACCCGGCCCCCTTTCCAGACCACTGTCGGTCGGTCTTGTGGGTTGGAGAGTCGTGCGGGTTGTTCAGCCCAAAAGGTGCCTGTTGTCAACCTTCCAGGGGGGCGGGGCGGGGGGCTTTCGCTCCTGTGACACCAACTGGCCTTCTCTGTGTCCGACGACCTGTCTGTCCTTCATGCCTCTTCCGCGAGATGAGCCACTTTGCAGGGGTGCCAAGGAGGGGTGCTCAGGGATCGCTAGCGGTTGGAGAACAGATAGCACCCCGGCGAGATCCTGGTTTGAGGCGCTAAGACCGCAGCGTCGCTCAGAGCCGTGCCGATCAGGCCCGTCCCCCTGGGGGTCCCCGGGCGAGTCCGGTTTCATCCAATGCTCTGCGGCCCGTCCGCCCTGTGGTTGCGGAGTTCACGCTTCTCATCCCGCCTGTCCCTCTCCCCCCCGCGCAGATGCCCTGAACCTCCGGAACCGGCAGGTCATCTGCGTGACGCTCAAGGTCCTGCAGCACCTGGTGGTGTCGGCGGACATGGTGGGCGAGGCCCTGGTGCCCTACTACCGCCAGATCCTGCCCATCATGAACATCTTCAAGAACATGAACCGTGAGTGGCCCCGGGAGCCGCCGCGCCCCGGGCGGAAAGGAGGGGAGGGGGGTGGCTGGAGGTTCGGGGTCACCAGCGACGCGTCAGGATGCGGCACCAACGCCAACATCCTTTGCAGATCTCAGTGGTGCCCCCCCTTCCCGCCCCCCTCAATCCCGGGGGCACCCCGCAAATGAGCCGCTTCGTCTCTCAGTCCTCGCACGCACAGCCCGCTCCGTCGGGACGGAGGCGCCGGGCAGGCCTGTGATCTGCCGATAATTAAGCCGTAAAGGGTTGTGCGTCGTCGCCGGAATACAGGAGTAGCTGGGAGCTGGGAGCGCGTCCTTCCTGTGGATCCTAGTCCCGCCTTCCGACGCTTCCCGGGAAAACGACGGCTTTTCTGCACGTGGGGTGAATGTTTAAAGCAATCTCATGAAATGCCGGCGCGGGTGGGTTGGAGAGCTTGAAGAGAGGCCTCCCATTTCTGAAATAAGTAGTAGAACAGTAGGTGACTTATTCGCTACGTCGTGATAGTGAGCACTGTTTAAGACACAGTGGTACCTCGAGATACGAGTTTAATTCATTCCGCAACCTTGAGGCGTGGGAAACTAGGAGATACTCGAGTCGCGGTAAACTGGTGGGTCGTGGGCAGCCGGCCGATCCTCGCGATGACTCCTGTTTCAAATGTTGCTCGTATTTCAAAGCAAAAATCGCTCGCTCGACGGCTCGTATCTCAAAAATCTCGTCTGTTAGGGCACTCGTATCTCGAGGTGCCACTGTAGGCGTGTGCTGCCACATTTGTTTGTGAAGATATCGGTGGGTAGGCTCTGGCGAGGGCCGGGCACTAGGCACTCTGCCTGCACCGGCAAAGGCATCCGCAGGCCCGGTGGCCTTTTGGCAGGAGCGGGCTCACGCCAGCCCACGGAGCGGGTGAGCTTCCTTCTTGCCTCTCAACCCTGCACACCTGGGATTTTCTTCCCTTTCGCTGGCTTTGCAGTTGCGCGCTTTTCACAGCACAGGGCTGCCAGCGCTGCGGCAAAGCCGGTGTCCATGGGAAGATTCCGGTCATGGATGGGAGGCCGCGTCAAACTGTCTCCTCCTCGCTGCACACACAGAAGCCGAACAACAACCCGAGAGTGGGCCCCTCTTACCACACGCATGTGCTTTCTTTGGGGGCCGTGTGTTCCATGTTATTCCTCAGTCTCTCTTCGGAGCCGGCTTGGCAGGCGCCTGTTGGGGAAAGTGTGGCATCCCCAGAGCGGGCTCCGCTGCCTTCAGCAGCAGTGCCGTGACGTGGGTCCTGCTAACTACGGCGGCAGCCTGCTCTCCCAGGTTCCCCGAGGCCACCGTTTGAAAGGAGCCACCCGGAGGAGCCGGGGCGGGAACTGAACTCGGATGGAGAGCAGCATCCGCAGCCGGGAGAGAGGTGCTGGGCCGGCCTGTGGCTTCCCTGAACTTGTAAGTTCTCATCACCGGGTGGCGGGAATAGGCCTTGCCTGTAGGGTGGGCATGACAAGCCGAGGGGACGTACCCAGAGCCCCTTCCCACGAGGCTGGCGGCACGGGGGCAGTAAGAGGTGCTGATGATTATCGTGTGGCTGTTACACACCTGCAGCAGTGTGTGTGCGTCTGTTGTTATGTGACACTGAGCCCCGGTGCACAAAATCCGTGCACAGGAAGGGTTCCTGAGGCCTGGCCGGCAGTCAGGGCCAATATTGGGGGTGACTGGCGGGGTGATGGGGGCCCCTCGCTCGCACCCTCCTTGGCTGGCCTGGTGCTGCCTGCTCTCCGGCTCCATCCCCCGCCACCATCTCTGGTCGCCGCCCTCTGCTTCTGCGTGGCGACCAGTGGGATGATGAGGAAGGGGGGCTCCCACTGGCACCCGCCTAGGTCAGCCGGGGCCTGCAGGCTGGGGGCAGCTCCGGAACTGAGCGTCTGCCCCCTGGTGGTCAGTGCGCGTCATTAGCGACTGGTCATTGGCAGGTTGGTCAGTTTGCATGGTAGGCTTTTATTATGTGGAATGACATACACATGTGGCGATCCCGTATGAACGGTTATGTGGCGACAGAGCAGGGGGCTGAGTGTGTTGGTTCCGCGGTTGGGAGACTGGGCCTGTGAGTGAGGCGTGGCGTCCTTTCCCCCCGCGGGGACCCCCTTCCATATCACAGGACTCGTCACGCCATTGGTTGCCCAAGGCCAGGTAGGTAGCCAAATGGGTTCATTCACAGGCCACTGGGTTTTCAAATCCACCCCTCCCTGCCCTAAGGTCCACCCTCGGATCCAAGCCCATGTTGAGTGTATGTCACAGTTAAAAAAGGAAGCTACATGTGAGCTGGGTTCGGGTGGAAGACCCACACTCGTGTCTCAGCCTGCAGGCTTGTTTCCCTTCCTCCAGACCGCGAATCGGGGGGCAGGACGGTGATGGTGGAGGGGGGGTGTCTAACATGGGTGCCTCCCGGGGCCGCTTTGGGGGGAAAGAGAACACGGAGCTTCTGGAACAGCAGCTTCTCCTCTCCCTGGTTCTCCCGCACCTGCTGTTCGCAGCCACAGAACACAGAACGCCAGATGTGAAACGCACCGCCTTCCGGGACGAGCCGAGGAGCGGGTGGGGCCGGCGTGGCCTTTGAGGAGCAGCTTTGAGGAGCGGGCGCCCAGGGATGACACCGAACGTTTCCCGCTGACGGGCGGGCTCCGGGGTGGGGGCTGGGGGTGACCCTGCAGGGACCCCGTTCTCCGGGCCTCGCGGGGAGGGTCCTCGCTGGTAACCGCACCGGCGGCCGTGAAGCAGGGGGCGCCGGGGACAGGTCAGAGACCCCACACCCCCGAGTACCAGCGACTCTGACAGTTTACATCATGGAACATGCACAGGTAACCATGACATGGCATGTTCCCGTCTGTGTATGCGACTCAGATGGCCTTAGACTTCCCTGGCGGCGGGCTGGGACCGAGGCCTCTGTAAGTTAGTACAGTGGCACCTCAAGATACGAGTCTAATTCGTTCCGTAACCTTGAGGCGTGGGAAACGATGAGACGCTCGAGTCGCGGTAAACAGGTGGGTCGTGTGCAGCCGGCCGATCCTCGCGATGACTCCCATCTCAACTGTTGCTCGTATTTCAAAGCAAAAACCACTCGCTCGACGGCTCGTATCTCAAAAATCTCAAATCTCATATGTTAGGGCACTCGTATCTCGAGGTGCCACTGTAAAAGCCCGTGGAAGAGAGGTGTAACTTTTAAACTTCAGTTCAGATGCATCAAAACCAGAGCATTCTGGTCTCGTGGGTTTTGAAACTCTCCAGTGTGTATTGTTTTCGTCTGCAGACTGGTGCCGTGTGCATGTAGAAGAGCGGATCTAGGGGCGCCGTCCGTGCTCTGTCCGCCGGCGTGCATGCCTCTCTGCGCGGTGCAGCCTTCCACGGTAGCAGCCCTCTGCCGTCTGTCTGTCCCTCTTACCGTGAGCGCACAGCGGCCGTTTAGTTCGAGGCTGTGAGGATCAAGTTCTATACACGACGAAGAGGCAATGAGGATGCACCAAGCTGACAGCGTTTTGTACTATTCGTGCCAGTTCTTTAACCCCGAAACTCACTGGACACTAGAAACAATTTTTTTAAAAGAACTGGCGTGAGGGCCTCTGTGCTCCTGGTCGGCGGGATTTAAGTCCTCCTAGATTTTCCGATTCTGCGGGAACCTGTGCTCCCGGCCCTTTAAAACGCCGATGGACTGGGCAGAGCTGACGGTTTGCCTCCAAATCTGCGGCCTGTCTGTTCGGTGATCTGCGTGCGTGCGGGCCAGTTCACAGCGCTCTTCGTGTAAGTTTGGAATCGAGCCTTCCTCCCCCCGGGGTTCTGCACCGTTTTGAGGCCATGGATTTACATTTTCGACGTCTACTTCAAAGTTCCTTTGAAGTCATCAGGCTGTTAGGTTTGAAAGCGTCTGATTCAGGGGGCGTGTGGAGGAACAGGCTAGAATGCCCGCCCACCCGCCTGCGCCTCCTGAAAGCGGGGAGGGAGTGACCTGTGACTGCGTGTCTCCTGGCTCCTCCTCTACGCGTCGTGACCCATTGGTGTAAGCGAAAGGGAACCCCAACTGGAACCCTCCCGGAGCATCAGGGCTGCACACGTGGGGCCTGGGTCTGACCGTGCTCTGCTGACTGGGGTGCCCGCTTAGACCGGGAGTCCCTCGGGCCACGTGTGCGTGCTGGGCTCTGGCTGCCCCGCACAGAGGGCGGACCCCAGAACAGGTGCTACCTCTGTGCGCGGGGCCTGGGTCCCAGTCTGCGTGACCCGTGTCCTTTCTTCAGTCCTGAACTCATAGCACCCCCACCGCCCCCTGAGGGCGGCCTGCGGGCTGGTGTCCCTAACGCACCGGGCAGGCCCAGGCGGGGCAGGAGCGGGATGCGAGGCAAGTTCCAAACCAGAATTAGGGTGATTCCTAAACGTACGTGTTCTCCTTCCGGAAAGCGTTAGAATCGCTCCTCCTCCTGCTGCTTGCGATCTCGGGGGCCAGCGTGTCTGCCGCTTCCTGGGCGTGGACCCGGGGGGCACAGGGGGAAGGGCCAGGCCAGAGGCTGTGTTCCCGAGGGCGTGGTACCTTCTAGACTAGCCAAGCCCTGTCGCAGACCTGTCGCTGGGTTAGATGACTCGGAGCCATGGACATTCACATCGTTTTGAAAAACAAAGGCGTTATTGGGGATACACTCAGAGACGCAAAAATAGGCATTTCCCCTTCTCTGTGGCGCTCTCTACAGAACAGGGGTCAGAGAGTTAACATCGTAAAACGAGCTGTGGCTTCGCTCTGCACTACACCGGTGTCACCTCAAAACAATGAATTTTACATGACAGCCGTCACTTTGTGAGCGTAGAACCAAACGACGGTAGCATTGTGATGCAAATAGACTCTGGAGGAACAGCTTAGCTCTATTGTAACAGACAAAGTACAACTCGGTCCACAGGACAGATGAAGCACATAGCAGTCACTCAACCGTATGGGCAACTGACACCTAATAATTTTTTGAAATTCACAAATTCGACGAATTTTCCTTGTTTGGTGAATTTGGATTGTTTTTCTATTGGCTAGTCAGGTTTGATGTTTATTTCAGAATTACTTGATAGGAATATTTAAAGTAATAACATCCATGTCTAGATTAATTTGAAAAAATTGTAATAAGATATGAAACAAGTTTATTTTTTTTAATATATTTTTATGGATTTTTTTTTTTTTTTTTTTTTTTACAGAGAGGAAGGGAGAGAGATGGAGAGTTAGAAACATCGATGAGAGAGAAACATCGATCAGCTGCCTCCTACACACCTCTTCCTGGGGATGTGCCCGCAACCAAGGTACATGCCCTTGACTGGGAATCAAACCTGGGACCTTTCAGTCCGCAGGCCGATGCTCTATCCACTGAGCCAAACCGGTAAGGGCTAAACTTACTTGTAGGTAATTTAGTTTGTACATGTTTCTCTTTTCAAACCCAGTTCTTTGTTAACAGAAGACAAATGGTTCTAGGTAGACTAGTTCACAACCCTTATATCCTAACTAATCACCTAGTTCCCCCAACAATTCTTCCAAATGTCCAGGGTATGTAGATTAAAGACGCTCTTGCCACCTATACTTCACTCATTTTGCCAAACAGGCACTTGGAGCCAGGCACAGCACAGGTTACACAAAAATCATGTTCTCCTAATGTTGATAATGACTCTCAAAACAAGGGTTCCTGAAATTGTCTAAAACGTGGCCTTTATCTGCATTTGCCATTACATCATGGAAAAGTCCTCCTATATAAGCCTCTTTCTGAAAATCAGCCTATTTTTTCTTAGAATTTCTGCCTACCTTTACTAAAAAAAAAAAAATCTATAGTACTATTAAATTTCTCTTATTTCCTCCTATTTTGTAAAACGAGCATAATCCATTTCCAAGTAAATTTTTTTTCACGGTAATAATCACGGAGCATACAAATGATTTTTCAGTATCGATATGGCCAAGTTCCGCTAAATAAATAATTGCTTTGCCCACTGCATAATATACCAAGCGTGCCTGATAAATGAAGTATTTCTTGTGCCCAAATTTCCATTATAAAAACCTGTGAGACGCAATCGAACACATCTGAAGAATTAACAGCCTCGGATTGTAATTGGAAGATAAGTTCTAATTACTGTTTAATTTCTTGGTTGAAAGTCTTTGGCATGTGTAATGTAAAACTGACTGTGAAATCAGGCAATTAATATTATTAGCACTTAGATATTCCCTTTTGCAGCTACAAAGGCTTGATTGGTTTGGCTCCAAAAATGCTCCACCAGAAAAAAAAAAAAGTGCTTAAAGTTTGGGAAGTTTGAAAAAGTGGACATGAGCGTCATTAAGTCTGATGTGCTGTGTTCAGGGCAGTTGGTTCCATGTTAGCTCATGGGAAAACGGTGTGTTTGGTAGAAGGGGTGCTGTTTGAAAGCATGTTATATGCCAGAAAGATAAATATTCTTAGAATTCTATTATCAAGGCTACCTCGAGATACGAGTTTAATTTGTTCCGTAACCTTGAGGCGTGGGAAACTATGAGGCGCTCGAGTCGTGGTAAACGGGTGGGTCGTGTGCAGCCGGCCGATCTGCGCGATGACTCCTATCTCAACTGTTGCTCATATTTCGAAGCAAAAATCGCTCGCTCGACGGCTCGTATCTCAAAAATCCCGTATGTTAGGGCACTCGTATCTCGAGGTACCGCTGGATTCATATTTAATCTTGTGACATGATCTTGTGACCTTGGTCAGACCCAAGACGGAAAGTTAGAAATCTCTTCTCTTCCATGTTGTTCTTAGCGCTGGCCGTTGGCTCAGTGGTTAGAGTCTTTGCCCTGGACTGAAGGGTCTTCTTGGGTTTGACTCCTGACCAAGGGCACGCACCCCGGCGCCATGTTCCCCAGCCCCAGGAGGGGCGCATGCGGGAGGCAGCCAATCGATGCGTCTCTGCCACGTCGATATTTTTCTCTTTCCCCCGCCTCGCCCCCCGCCTCCTCTCTGCTCTCCATTCTCTCTAGAAATCCATGGGGGAAAAGATATCCTTGGGTGAGGATTTAAAACAGGAAATTGTTCTGGGAATTGATTCCTTGTTTACATTGTGTATTTCATGCAGATAAATCTCTGACAATTGTTCTGCCAATTGCGTTCGGAGGGCAGCTGTCCCTCGCCCTCCTCGATGCGATTACTTACTTATTCATCTGTCCCAGGAGGAGGTGTTACTGGACGGCCTTAACCCCGGCTGGCAGCACGCTGTGTTTCCCGCACCCCAGGCCTGGGCCCAGTGCTTTTCCCGAGTCCTCTTACCAAACCCTCCCCAAGCGGGGAGGGGAGGGTTTTCTGAACGGAGGTCACTGCCGTGGGAAGGGAGGCGGAGAGACCGGGCCACTGGCTGCCAGTCAGTCCCTCAAACGGCACGGATAACGTTATCCGGGTGGAAGGAGGAGCGCAGAGGGGCAGCTGCCACCGTTTCTTGCCTCCACGAACTCTAAGCATCTCGCCTGCCCTGCACGTGATCGATCCCCCGTCGGTGCTCCAGGTGCATCTTTCACCAGCCACGTCCCGCCAGGAACACGCCTAGAGCCCAGCCTGCTCCCATGCCGAGAGGAATACGTCCAATGCCAGGTTCTCAGGGTGCGTTTGTAAAACTCCAGGAGTGGCCACTGCACCTGCTTTCTCGGTGCCGAGGGCGGAGGCGGGCACTGAGCGGGGCTGCAGGAAGGAGGCTCTCTGCAGAGATGAGAAGCAAACATAGGGGCTCCCGAGCGTTTATGCTAACGAGGCGTGTATGCAAAGCAGCCAGGGGTCCCCGCAGCTGCCTGGGCAGAGGACAGTGGCCTTCCAGCTCATTGACCACCACCCTGGCTGGCAGGGCGGCCTGCTCTGGGCAGGGGTCTGGCCAGCAGCGCGGGGGTCAGTTCGGAGGCCCCACGGCGGTGGGTGCGGGAGAACGGGGACCCCAGCCAGGTCTCCTGGTCACTGGCCTTCCTCTGCACGACATCCTGTTCCTCCAGATGCAGCCTGCTTGGCTTGGGGGGACCCTCCCCCTGCTCCCCGCTGCGTGCTAAGCCTTCCCCATCCTCCCATTTCCGCCCGGAGGAGAGAGCGCTGCGCCAGGTGCCTCTCGTTCCCCCTCATCAACGAGCTCCCTGCACATGGTGGGCAAATCGAATCAGAGCAAATGGAATCGGATATCCCAACGCCTGAGGGGCGCTCTTTAAGGGAAGGAGTCATAGTCTGCATTTCGGTGGGTGTTTGTGCCCTAATTCTTCTTTCCCGATCACCCAGGCTCTCGAAGCGCAGGTCTGCTTTCCGTGAGCGAGGCCTGCGTCCTTATTAAATGCAGGGTGGGGGGACGTGGGAGCGCGCACCCCTTGTCTCAGCGACCCAGGGTGCCCACAGACACCCCCCCTCCCCTGCACGCAGCTCACACTCAGGCGCTCGCCTGCGGGGCCGGCTCTGCAGGGCGGGGGCGGGGTTTGGGGTCAGGGGAGGAGGGACAGCAGAGGTGCTGACCGACTCACAGTCCTCCAGCGTCCCCCCGGGGTGTGGAGAGGGGGGCCAGCCAGGTCCTCAAGGGCCGTCCTCTCGGACTGTTAGAGAAGCTTCTTTAAAAGCCGTCTGTGCCCCCCAGCCTCGTGGACACGTGTGACGGCACCCCGCCACTGAGATGGGACGTCAGCCGGACCCCGACACGGAGAGAGAAACCTTGGGTCGCGTGCCCCTTCCCTGAGGGACCACCCACAGGTGCCGGTTCGAGAGCCACACGGAAAGCAAGACCCGGTCTCGGGGCCCTGCATGAGTTCTGTGATGGGTCCCTGGTGCCCTGGGCTGGGTTCCATGACAGGCTGGGCTGTGGGACCGACAGGAGGCCCCACACTTGTTCCGGGGACCAGCTGGGGCCGAGGGAGAGGAGGGGCGCTTGGTGCCTCGATGGCGTCAACGTGGCCCAGAGACTTGGCTGCCGGGTGATAGGGGCGGCGACATTCCACGTCCCTCAGCGAAGCACAGGGCGGGCCCCGAACCGGCTTCCCCAGGGGCATCGTCCAGGGAGCCCCCAGCCCGAGCCCCCCTGCCCGGGGGCAGGGGGGAGTGATGTTGCACGAGGAGGAGGAGCAAGGCCGGGGCGGGACTGGAGGAGCGAACGGAGCGGACGCACCGGAGTTAGAGAAGCAGACGGAGGTCCAGTCATGGCTCCAGGTCACCGCGCGTCTGCGGGCAACTTCCCCAGGCTCAGCCCGGCCCAGAGAGCAGGCCCGTCCCTTGGCAGCCCCCCGCCCCTCCTACCCCACTCCCACCGGCTGAGTGAGACTCCGGCCGTCCTGAGGTTGGGGATCACAGTCCGGGTCCCTCTCTCGGTCTCAACCTCCTCTGGCCCTGGCGTCAGTATGGCCTCCCCGCAGGCCGTCCGCACTGCACAGAGGGAAGTAACTCGGGGGTACGGGGTGCGAGGGGGAGGGCTTCGTCTTGGAGAGGGGTCTTCCCGCCCCTGAGGCTGAGAGAGTCCCTGAGGCCGCCCAGTGACGGTCCTCCTGACTCAGGCTGCGCCCGGAGCGGTGCCCGCGGTCAGCTGGGCGTTTGGGCTCGTCCCCGCACAGGGACGGCCAGTGAGGAAACCCCCGCTTTGCCGGTTCTGCCCTTGGCTTTGTTGCGTGGCCTCGGAAGGGTCAAGGGTCACAGATCGGGGAGGAAAGGGCGGCAGAGAGACCAGGGGACAGGGCGGGCTCTGGCCCTGGGCCAGGCTCCCGGCTCCTGAGCCTGACCAGGAGGGTGCGGGGGCGGGCTGCGGGGGGCAGGGGAGTGGAGGGGAGGGTTCTGTTCCCTCATTAAGTCAAGCGAGCCGGCCGCCATCTGCTCCGAGCACGGAACATATTTGTTTACCAACAGAGCGAGGAGGCGACCAGCCGCCCGGAGAGCACACAGGCCCGCAGGCCCCTCCTCCGCTCCGCTCGCTGGCCGAGACCTTGGCTCACAGCTAGGCGGCCCTCACACCCACCCCGAGGCCCAGCCCCCCACCCCCTGCGGGCGGCTGACCCTGAGCCAGGCCCCCCACGCCACCACCATGGGGCCCTCCGGCGGGCCGGTGCTGCTCCCAACGACCCCTCCGCTCCGCTCCGGCCTCAAAACTCATTTCCGTTTAATTTCCCGCAGCCCTGACCCCGAGGCTGGCTCTGGCCACTGACGGGGGCGGTTATGAAAGAACAGAGCCAACGCAGTTAAACGGGGCCGCAGCCCTCCCTCAGAGGCCCCCCCCCCCCCGTCTCTCTGACACCCCCTGTCCAGGGTTCCCCTGCCCCTGCACAACATCCTCAGCTCAATGAAACGCCGCGTGGAGCTGAGGCAGAGACTGGAGGGCGCGGTGGAGGGGAGAGGAAAGCGGCTTCTACAGCGGTACCTCGAGATACGAGTGCCCTGACATACGAGGTTTTTGAGATACGAGCCGCCGAGCGAGCGGTTTTTGCTTTGAAATACGAGCAACGGTTGAGATAGGAGTCATCACTCGGATCGGCCGGATGCACACGACCCACCCGTTTACCGCGACTCGAGCGTCTCATCGTTTCCCACGCCTCAAGGTTGCGGAACGAATTAAACGCGTATCTCGAGGTGCCACTGTATTACAGTTGTTCCTCTTTTTACCCCCATAGCTCCCCTCCACCTGGTTCTCCCCCCGCCCCCCGACTCTCTGCTGTTACCTCCCCCCCCATTGTCCTCATCCACAGGTGTAAGATTTTTGTCTAGTCTCTCCCTGCACCCTCCTCGCCGCATTTCCCCCTGAGAATTGTCAGTCCACGTTCCCTCTTTGACCTCAGTCCGCTTCTCACTTTTCTGACCAGCGCGGTGGGAACGCGATGGTCCCCACACCCACCGTTGCTCCATGCATCATCCCTGCCCCTGGTAATGGGCACCTGAGTTCCACTCACAGCAAGCCCCGCCTCCTCTGTCCCATCCCTGTCTGCTCACCTCCCCCCACCCCTCGCCTCCTTCTCCCTCCTCATCCCCCTCCTCTGGGTCTCTCTGCTTCTGAGTGGATTGAGGCTCAGCCGGTAGGGCCTGTTAAAGCCCGGCTGGGGTTGCTCTTTGAATTACTCTGAATTTACTAGAACGCGTAGGGGATTGACACGTTTAAGACACTGAACGTCTCCATTCATAAAAAAAGTCGCATCTCTATTCTTTTCATTCTCTCACTTCATTCACGGTTAGTCTTCCCGTGAAGGTTTTGCACGGCGTTAGTTAAAATTCATTTTTTGTAAAAATACTTTGCTGTTTACTATCGTCCTTAGATTTTTATTTTTATTTTTATAACCTGATCTCTTAAACGCATCTGATTATAACCGAAACCCTCGTTCCACCCCTTGATTTTTCGCCAATCCGGGGATTACTGTGGGAACTGGAGGAAAAATCCGTTTTATGCCAATCAATGCACTCGGTTTTGAATAATTTATTCAGCGAGAAACACTTTTAAAGAAGATCAGACGCGATGAATTAAGCTATCTGGAGGAGATTGGAAACGCTTCCGTTCTGCTTTCATTTAAAATGCGTTCTAAATGCGGGAGCCGCGCAGAAAGGATCGGCATCGGAGCCGTGAGACTCCCCGGATCTGGAGGCTCCGGGGGCCTCGAAGTTCCAAACAAAGGGCGTCTGGAGCGCGCGCCCCCCCCCCCCCC
>PVJN01007303.1:0-19552 GCA_004026805.1 Lasiurus borealis | reverse complement strand
TGAGGCCTCACCCATGCGCCTCCTGTTCCCGGCAATGCCTCCCGCGTTTGGAAGTGAATCGAAACTGGGTCACTGCCCATGGCCGACCCTATGACCCAGTGTACTTCCCCGCTGTGAGCACATCCCAGACCGCGCCTCTCTGCTCGGCTTCCTTGCCTGCTTGCCCGCCTCATGTCCTCTTATTCCCGGCACGCTCAGCGAACAGAGGCCGCCAGCGCGGCTCAGTGGTGGAACATCGACCTGTGAACCAGGAGGTCACGGTATGATTCCTGGCACATGCCTGGGGTGTGGGTTGGATCTCCGGGGGAACTGGGGGGAGGAGGGGGTGCAGGAGGCAGCCGATCCATGATTCTCTCTCCTCATTGATGTTTCTCTCTCTCCCTCTCCCTTTTTCTTTGAAATCAATAAAAAAATATTTTTTTTAAAAAAAATAAAAACAAATAAATATACACAAGAACAGGTTGGTCTTATTCCCAGGCAGCGTCGAATTAACCCAGTGAGATCCTCCTCAAAGTCCCCCCGATTCAAGACCCTGCATGTGACAAATAGAAGGGACAGTGCTACCCCGGAAAGAGCACGCAGACCCTGGGCCCATCCTGCTCTCAGGAAGGCCACAGCTGCCATAGGGCCGGGATCTACGTGGCAGGATCAGGTCTCCCCCCCGGCCACACCATCATCACCACCGCCGTGGCTAGCACAGCCCCAGGCAGTGCCGGCGCTGCGCCAGAGGACACTCCCTTATCCTCCCAAGGTGCCTGGGAGGCAGGAGCACATGTTGCAGCTGGAGAATCTGCTGGTGAATGAGAGTGGGACACACACGGGACCCCTGGCCGCATGGCCCAGGGACGGCTGCCCAGGCCCAGGCCCTGAGCAGGTTCTGGACAGACAACCTCACGCTACTCCCCGTGACTTGCAGCGGCCTGATGGTCGGCCGTGAGATGAGTGAGGAAACCAGGGCTCAGGTAAAATGACCCTCCCGCCTCGGGGCCCAGCTCTCCCTGCCTCTAGGCCAGTGGTTCTCAACCTGTGGGTCATGACCCGTTTGGGGGTCGAATGACACTTTCACAGGGGTCCCCTAAGACTATCGAAATGGATACTTACATTATGATTCATAATACAGTAGTAGCAAAGTGACAGTTATAAAGTAGCAATAATTTTATGGTCGGGGGTCACCACAACATGAGGAGCTGTATTAAAGGGTCACGGCCTTAGGAAGGTTAAGAACCGCTGCTCTAGGCGGAGGCGGAGGCCGTGCCAGGACACCAGCAGAGAGGAGGGAAGAGACCGCCTGTAGGGGCGCCTGGGGAATTAGCAGGTCCAGGGCCAGACACTGCAACCAGACAGCGGCCGCATGCAGCCATCATGCTGAAGGTCAGGTCTTACCTGGCGTGGGCACTGTCCGTGGTGCTGACCTGAGTTGGAGGCGATTCGGCAGAGTCCTGTGGAACACCTCCGCTGGGACCTGCAAGGTCGGCGTGGGCTTCTGAGTAATAACTGAAATGGCCCGTCCACAGCCCGGGAGGAGTCTGACAGCTCCACCTGAAGTGAAGCGATGCATCAGGGGTCAGCGATTGGCCAGGACTGTCACCAGCGCCAGCACAGGTTTTCCAGTCCCACCTATTCATTGTCCACTGAGTAAACAGGAGCTGAAACGCTCATGATCATTCAATATCCAGTTGTTCCTGTGTGACTAGCATCATCTCCCAGCTCCCGTTTTGTATCATGCCGCTCAGTTCCATGTGCCATTTCCAGAATAATCGCCCCACATCCCTGTTTTATCCCCAGAGTACCGGTGAAAACAGGATTCTAGGGCAGGGGTGGGGACCGTCCGGCCTGAGACGTCATCTGGCCTGGCCCTGCCCAGGCAGGAGGGAGAGTTAATTCAATGTTTTACCAACTGGAGGCAAGCCCAGACACAGCTGATCCTCACAACCCATTGGCCTGGAGGTCAATTTCCCCCAGTGATAGCAACAACTATCAAGAATTAACTACAACGAAGCTGTACCTACAGTTCACAAAGGGGTACACCAAGAGTGTCCACCTCAGGTAACTGGAGAGGCAGAGCTACTGGGCCCTATAGGATACCTTAGCACAGAAAGCTACTCTACCAACTCAGGGAAGCAGCCAAAATGCAGAGACAAAGAAACAGATCACAAACGAAAGAAATGGAGGAAAACAAACGACTGGGTATAGAGGTCAAAATCACACTTATAAGGTTTTTCAAGAATTTCCTAGAAAAAAATGGATACATTTAGCGAGACCCAAGAGGAGCTGAAAAGGACTAACTAGAAATTAAACATACACTGAGTGAAATACAAACTATTATACTGAAACGTAATAGCAGACTAGAGGAATGCAAGAATCAAGTCAAAGATTTGAAATGCAAAGAAGCAAAAAGCACTCCACTGGAAATGAAAAAAGAATAATAAATGTTTGACCAAATACGGCAGGCTCCTTGTTAAGCTGATGTGTACGGCCTGTGAGTGATGTTGTAAAGATCCAAATGGCCCTTGGCAGGAAAAATGGTTCCCAGCCTGGTCACAGTGGGGACCTCACGCTGCCCGCACTGCTGTCCTGTGGTGGCCGCACCAATGGCCACAAGCCTGGTAGCTGAAGACCCCGAAGGTCTTCTCTCGCGGCTCTGCAGGACAGGAGTCCACCGCTGGCTCCACTGGGCGGACCTCGAGGTGTCAGAGGCCCTGTGCTCCCTGGTAGGGCTCCCGGGAAAGCGCTTGGCCTCGTCCAGCTTCAGGCGGCTGCCCGCACGCCTCTGCTGGTGGCCGCACCACGCTGGTGTCTGCCTCTGACTTCCATCTCCTCTGTCTCTTCCGCGTGTGGAGTTCCCTCTGCTACTCCAGTGAGCACCCTGAGATTGGCTGTGAGTCCCCGCCTGGGTAATCCAGGATAACCACCCCACTTCACTTCATCACATTGGCAAAGAATCCGTTTCCACCAGAACCGGTGTGGCTCAGTGGATGGAGCATCGGCCTGTGGACTGAAGGGTCCCAGGTTTGTTTCCGGTCAAGGACATGTACCTTGGTTGCAGGCACATCCCAATGTGGGGCACGCAGAAGGCGGCTGATCAATGTCTCTCTCTCATCGATGTTTCTCACTTTCTATCCCTTTCCCTTCCTGTCTATAGAAAATCAATAAAAAATGTATTTAAAAAAAAAAAAAGAATCCTTTTCCTTCTCAGGCAACATTTACATCATCCAGGAACCGGGACCTGTTGAGTTCCGGACTATTCTTCCGCTTGCTATACTGTCTGAACCATCTCAGGCAAATTACTTAGTCTCTCACAATCCATTTTCCTAGCAAACGTGTGTCCCAAGACTATTGATTTCGCGGGGTTGCTTGAGGCTCCGTGAGATAATGTATGTAAGAGAACTGGCCCGGTGCTTGGGGGACAGAAGGATTTCAGCCACTAAGAGCTATTGGTTCTGTTTCTGTGTGCAAAAATGCCAGCGTTGTTTTTTTGGGGAGAGCATAAAAGTGCTGAATCTGGACTTCCCGTACAGAGAACGGGGGGAGGTTTGGAGGGAGGGGAGGCGGGCTCCGGGCAGAGACAAAGCTGGGGAGTTTACAGCAGGAGTGGCGGCCCATTTGTGGCCGTGAGGAGCAAGATCCGCCAAAATGACGAACGTTGTGTGGTTTCTTCTCCCTTCCGTTCCCTCTCGGGCTCTGCCAGGGCGCCTGTCCTCTGATATTTCTGGCAAGTCCAGGAGCCTCTGTACCCGCTCATCACCCCCTCTGTCTTTGCCTCCCCAGCTTCCTTCCAGGGGCCGGTGCCCAGCGCCCATGGGTGACATGGGTGGGGAGGCCCTCTTGTCCCCACCCGGGAACCCCCAGGCGTTGGTCTCTGCCGCCCCGGCCTGATCACCACGGAAGCACCAGCCACCAAAGGCGATGAGTCTTCTCCCTCCTGCCCTGGTGCTTCCCCCATGCCTCCCGCCTCTTCCCAGTCCAGACTCGGAGCCCCTCCTCCGTCTCATAGCACGGAAATCCGTACAGCAAAGCCAGGCAGGGCCCGTCTGCCTTGTCTCCGCTGGAATATACCGTGTTAAGCCAGGCGCTGCCTTAGGGGTGACAGAAAGTAGAATCTCTGCGTTTCCCCGGAAAAGTCTGATCGTCGCCTGTCGCGTGCCCTCCCGACGGGCCGCCTCCCCTCCCCGTCGCAGGTGAACCAGCGGCCGGACCTCGCTGGCCCCCGCCCGCCACGTTTATCACAGGGATCGGTGGTCTCCACCACCCACGGAGAGCCATGTCACATCTCCGGGGGCCGAGCATGTCTCTCCAGGCCAGTCTGTTCCTCGGTGTCGCCACACCAGCGGACCTGCGTTTAAAAGCCGCCGCTGCAGACATGCCACGTGCGCCTCTCACAGCGGCTGCCGTCCACGCGTCTCCAGCTGCTTCCCGGATGCTCTCCCATTCGCCTGCACAACGTCCCTCAGAAAGGGAGCCCACGTCAGGCCGCCATGGACACGGCCACACCCCAGCGGGAAGTGCGTGGGGGCGGGGGCGTGGAGGGACTCCTGGCCGCGCCTCAAAACCTTCATCCCTCTCTGCCCCCTCAGCCACGGGGCGCAGGCAAGGATCCCGTGAGCATCCTTTGCAGGCAGCGGACCACCCCTTCCGAGGCCCAGTCTCCATCCCGCGGGGGTGGCTGCAGGGTGTCTTGCTTCCTTCACTCGCCCACGGGTTCAGTATCCGCGGCTGATCGGTGCCAGTTCACATACCAAACTCAACGCCTTTCAGTGGAGGGACTTCTAAGAGCCTTTAAGATCCAAACGACAGGAAGGACGTGAGCATTACCGGCAGGTGCGCTGTTGAATGTGGTGTATGAGCTCCCTTGCAGACGCGGAGGTTAAAGGGGACGAGGCTTCTCCTCCTACCCCCGGGCCTCCCAGCTGGGCTAATGGTCACGCCAGCAGAGACAGGTTCCCGGGAGAAATCCATGCGCACAGGAGCGCCAAAGACGGTGGGCCACACTGGGCCTCTAGGGCATTTTGGACAGAAGAGAGATTTCAGAAGTGAGAATGGGTGCCCGGCCGGCTGGGCTCAGTGCCTGAGTGTTGACCTATGAACCAGGAGGTCAGGGTTCAATTCCCAGCTAGGGTTACATGCCTGGGTTGCAGGCTCGATCCCCAGTGTGGGGCATGCAGGAGGCTGGCTGGGCTCAGTGCCTGAGTGTCAACTTATGAACCAAGAGGTCAGGGTTCAATTCCCAGCTAGGGTTACGTGCCTGGGTTGCAGGCTTGATCCCCAGTGTGGGGCGTGCAGGAGGCAGGTGATCTCTTAAAATAAGGATTTTTTTTAAAAAATCTCTGATTGGCTATTTGACTATATGAAATTCTTTCCTTCTCTATGAGAAATCATTAGTGAGTTATACAGGGACTAGAGGCCCAGTGCACGAAGATTCCTGCCAGAATAGCCTCCCTTCCCCTGGCCTTGCTCCCGGCCACCCGGGAGCCTTTGTGAGTCTCCGCTCCCCAGAGGGCCACTCCGGTAGCCCCCTCCCCCTCCCTGCTCCCCATCACAGCAGGCATCCGCCCCGCCCAGCTGCCCCACACCTGTGCATGCAAATTAGCCTGCCATCCCTGTTGGGTCCATCTGCAGACTCCTGATTGGCTGGTGAGTGTCGAGGAGGTATGGCCAATTTGCATATCTCTCTTTTTTCTGGTGTAGATATCTTTAAATTTCCACAGCCCATACAAGGCACGACCGCTGAAAAATGCTCCATTGTTTTTAACATAACTGCAATTCGACAAATATTTTGGATGTTTATTTGCAAAGAAATGGAATTTTCATCTTACGGGCTTGCTTGGCAGGGCTGAGTACCACCATTGTGCTCCCCCGGAAGGGAACATTGTGGTCCTGGGTTTTCTGCTGTGATTGTTTTGATTCCCTGCTCTTTAGATGGTTGTGTAAAACGTATGTTTTTTTTAACGCGTCGCCAAGGAGAACAGGGGACAGCAAATTCCAGAGCGTGAGGAGGAGGCTCTGCCGAGGCCCCTCCCCCTGACCCCACGGTGAGGCCTGCATGTGCTCATGTCCTTCCCCACGGGCTTCTGCTCCAGGCCTGGGAGACACAGCCTCCCCAGAGCCAGTGAGCATCCAGGGGAGGCGTTTCTCTCTGTCCCTGTGCCAGCAAGGCCTGTGCCTTATGGGTTCAGACCGACTCACTTCCATCGGCACTGGGTTTGTCACATCAGTGACTGTACCTTGGACATCACGAATATGGTTTGAGTTTATCTACCACAACTTAGATTTCGGTCCAAGGAAAAGGAGGCATGTAGCCTTAGGAATGTCTGCTTTCCAAGGTACAGTGGTACCTTGAGATATGAGCTTAATTCATTCCGTCACCTTGAGGCGTGGGAAACTAGGAGACGCCCGAGTCTCGGTAAACTGGTGGGTCGTGTGCAGCCGGCCGATCCGCGCGATGACTCCTATCTCAACTGCTGCTCGTATTTCAAAGCAAAAATCGCTCGCTCCACGGCTCGTATCTCAAACATCTCGTAGATTAGGGCACTCGTATCTCGGAGGAACCACTGTATCTGGCCTGCCGTTTTAGGTAGTGTCTTTCAAAACACCACATGATTCATTTTGTCACTGTTTCCAGCAGCATCAGGTGAACCCTTACAATTTCTAAAAGGGACAGTTTTTCGCCTCGGTTTGGAGCCCCTAGCCCCGGGTAGTCTGAAGAATCCAGAACAGTTCGGACACACCGGACAGACGGCTCCGTTAAATGCAATGGACGTCAACAAAGACCACGCAGGCCGCGCTTGAGCAGTGATCGCCCTGTCACTACAGAACAATAAAGGGAATCCACTGATTGGTGGGGGAAGAGGACGAGGTGTTGATGAGTGAAAACTTAGTGTAATCGGGAAAAGGGCCAGTTATGTCCTGATGTGGCAACATGCCTGCCTGTGAGTGTGAGCGGCCCGGAGTCGTAAACGGCTCTCATGGGCACCCTGTGGCCAGGTGGCCTCCAGCGCCGCTGCAGGGGTGAGGAGGACACGGCCAGCGACCTCCGTATTCAGCGAACGACGGGAAAGACCTCTGATGGCTCGGGAACTGCACGGACAGTCCTCACAACGGCGTGCGCCCTTCCTCACTGGTAGCATCTCCTGCGGAGGCGGGTCTGGGAGCAGCCCGCACACCTCACTGCGGGGCAGACAAAGGGAGCTCGAAACTGCCCGAGAACAAAAGGAATTAAGCAGGCCACGTGTTAATTAAACAGAGATCACTGGGTATGGACACTGCTGCCCGCTCACGTGCCGTGTAGCCGTGTGGGTTTAGCAAATATAACCCCCGGAGGAGCCAGCGCACAGGGCTCCGTGACTGAGCATCCGCCTCTGAACCAGGAGGTCACAGTTCAGTGCCCGGTCAGGGCACAGGCCCGGGTTGTGGCCTGGACCCCCAGTCAGGGGAGGAGGGTGCAGGTGGCAGCCAATTCATGATTCTCGCTCTCTGTCTCTCCCTCTCCCTGCCTCTCTGAAAGCAGGAAAGATTTTTTTTAAAAAAACAAACAAACAGAAAACCACAGATGTCCAGTCAATCTGGATTCCAGATGAACAACAAACACTTTTTTTTTTAAGTATAAGCGCATGCCATGTCATACCTAAGGCACGCTAAGACATGTTTGCTCTTTCTCTGAAATGTAAAGTGCATAGATATCCTGTGGCTTCCCTGGCAACCACATCTCTCACCACACGTCTCACACATGCCCGACCTACGTCCCGCGGTCGCCTACGTGACCTGTGCCCAGCCACCACGTCAGGAACAAGCCCCAGGTCCCTCTCCCGGGGCCTGGAAGTCCAGTTACCGGGGGTACTTCCACCCCCGAGGAAGTTAGCATTGGAAAACAGAAGACAGAAAGCGTGCCACACATCACCTCTGTAAGGTGTTCTGTGTTACACCAGAGGCCCCGCCCACAGAATTCATTGACGGGCGGGGTCCCTAGGCCCAGCGGGCAAGCAGGGCTGATCCAGGCCTTCCTCCCCCCCCCCCCCCCGGCTGCCCTGGTGGTATCTATGGCTTAGCCAGCCCGCACCAACCTTCATTCTGCGCCACCCCCTGGTGGCCAGCGCACCTCATAGCAAGCGGTGGAATTACCTACCGAGGGGATCATTTGCATATTAGCCTTTTATTACAGAGGGTGACATGTTTGCATACCATGATGGAGAATGGAGAATTAGGCGTCCTGGGCCTCCGTGGCCCTCCCGTGAGATCTTCGAACTAACCTTCTACCCACTGCGTGGCCGCTCAGCTGCTCACCTCAGTCCTAGAGGCACAAACCCACAACCCCCCCCTGCGCCCCCCGCCCCCGCCCACCAGCCAGGGAGCGCTGCTTCCCCTGTGTTTACCCCTGCTGGGAAACGTCCGGGAATACCCACCCAGTGCACAGACCCTTCCTGACCTCTGACCCCTGCCCACGTGTCTACCTCCTCTCCCGGCATCTCGCCTGGTGCCGGAAGGTGATAGCACCAGCCAGTGACTGCAGGCCTGGCTTCTGTAAACAAGTCATAGCCTTGGTGGGGCCACCCCGGTCTGAGGTCTCAGGAAACCCGCTCTGAGGGAGGGCGTCAGAACGCGTGGAAGAAGGAGTGCGAGTGGGATGTGAGGCGATGGGGATGAGAAGCATGGCGGGCTGAGGGTCCCGGCATGAAACAGGCGCACGCCCTGTGTGTTTAAAGGACGAGGAGAGGCCCTGACCAGCGCGGGTTCAAGATCAGGTGGACCTCTGTGATCCTCGGAAACGTTTGGAATTCCATGGCACCGGGGAATGACATGATGGGAAAATGTATCTGCCTGGGATTTTTAAGCATCAGAAACAAGGACGTTGATTTAAAATTCCTCTGGTCTGTGTCGTTAAAAACTCATTTTTTTAATATTGCCGTAAAGCCATTCTCTGGACTCTCAACCCCACGCCCCACTCAAAGCTCCTCTGGCCGCCCGCTCTCTCCCACCCCCTCCCACCAAAGACTACGCCCCCGGGCAGCGGTCCCCAGCCTCCCGCCCCCACAGACGACCGCAGTCCCGGGCCTCCATGTCCCCCCACGTCCTCTCACCCGCCCCCTGGCCGTCGAGCTGGCCTGGGTCCTGTGGTCTGTCTCTGGCCATTTCTTTGTCACTTTCTCTTCCCGCACGATGACTCCTATCTCAACTGTTGCTCGTATTTCAAAGCAAAAATCGCTCGCTCAACGGCTCGCATCTCAAAAATCTCGTAGGTCAGGGCACTCGTATCTCGAGGTACCGCTGTACCACCATAAAGCTAACCCTGGCGCGTAGGTCCCGCGTGGCGTTCTGGAACCTCCTCTGGAGGAGGCGAGGAAGCCCCCTCCGCCTGTAGAGAGCAGGAGGAGGTCAGGCACCCAGGATGTGTGCCTGTGGATGGCTGTACCCACCACCAAGTCCCTACCAAATGCCTTTGCCCGAAGGGTCACGTGCCTGCAGCCTTCTCACCGTGCCACTAGAGGGAGCTCTGACATTTTGGTGACGCCCAGCATCCCCTCTGGTGGGTGCCCCGCCCCGCCTCTCACACCACCCCATGACAAACCTCACCCTGGTGCTATGCCATCCACTGCGCAGTGTTGACTCAGGAGTTTATTCTGGTCCCGCACGCGGAAAGGAGCCTCACAACGGATACAAAATAAGCCACGTGGCGCCGCACCCGGCACTGAGTGGTCTCCACTGGGCCCAGCCTGTCACCAGCCTCCCCCCAGCAGCCTCTCCGTCTCTTCCCAGAGCCGCTCTCGGCCTGGCCTCTGACCTCCTTCTCCTGCCACTCAGGCCTTCCTTTCCTTTCCTCCCTCGCCCCCCTCCTTCCCATCAGAGCCTCTCCTGACGTGTTGGCAGGGGAGCCCCTAAAGGTCACCTCCCCGATGGCCGCAGAGCCGGGGGGGGGCCACGGAGTGGGCAGGTCACAGCCAGGCCCTTGGGACCAGGAGGCTCGCTTGCCTGGGAAACAGGAGCATCGAGACTTCTACGTCAACGGGTCATACAGGAGCTCCTCTAACTGGGTCGGCACACGTCAAAGGTTCAGAACCGAAGACCGGCCGTCATCTAAAAGCAAAAGAGGATGTGTTGGTAGCGACGTTAAGAATCCATTTGTGCCGAAACCGGTTTGGCTCAGTGGACAAAACGTCGGCCTGCGGACTGAAAGGTCCCGAGTTCAATTCTGATCAAGGGCATGGACCTTGGTTGCGGGCACATCCCCAGTGGGGGACGTGCAGAAGGCAGCTGATTGATGTCTCTCTCTCTCATCGATGTTTCTAACTCTTATCCCTCCCCCTTCTTCTCTCTAAGAAATCAATTTAAAAAAAAAAAAGAAAGAAAAGAAAAGAAAGAAAAGAGAATCCACTTGCAGAGAAGAAGCAGGATGAGGGCATGGGCCTACTGACCTGATAGCACTGGGTCGCAGTTTGAAGGAAGAGTGACAGGCTTTCCCCTTTATGGTCCTCGGGATGAGAGAGAAATGCGACTCAAAGGGAGGGACCCCCACGCATGAAGGGGGTGGGGGCCACAGTGCCAGCAGCTAATAGTGCATTGTTATCAGCGGGTGTTTCCTGCGTGTATCTGCTGAGCCTCCTTCTGTCTTCACCGCCCAATGGGGTGGCCATGATTGCCGCTCCCGATTTAGAGAGGAGCAAAGGGAGGCTCAGGGGGGCTCAGCGATTCGCCCATGCTCACAGGGTGCGGGGAACGGGACTCCACCCCCGGCTGGTCTGCTCCAAGCACAGGAGCTCAGCTGCCACAGCGACGTCACTAAGAGTGCCCCAGTCACCGCTCTCCGCGGGCCCACGGGGTGCAAGGGTGACCCACAGATCACCTGCCCCCGGCGGTGCCCCGGTCTCTGCATCCGCACCGCCCGGCGGCCGTGGCTGGCTGGGCAGCGAGAAGGGAGCGGGAGTGCGCAGAGGGCCGGAGGAGGAGAGAGGAGGGGGAGGGGCTGGTTTGGGGGCCCCTCTAGCCTGTGGGTGGGCCCCGACTGGGAGCACCGGCCTGCGGACACCAGGTTCTCATACGCGCCCTGACCGGGGCTCAAACCCGCAAATGTGGTGGCCTGTGGGGATGACGCTCCAACCATCGAGCTCCCCGCCAGGCTGAACGTCTGTCTGTCTGGCCTAAGCCAGGTTGGGCCGGGTTTTCTGCCTGCCGTGTGCCGGCAACCTGGTGTGGCCCCGCCAGACACATTACCGACAGCGCGTGCCGGTAGGAGGGCTGCGCCTATGGCACCTGGGGCAGGTCCCTAAAGAAAAGGCCCATTTCAGGGCCCCCCACAACCCCCCAGAGACCAGAAGCGTGCCCCCCTGCTGCTCGCTCCACTGTCCCTGGGAGTTCTGAGCTTCCCGTGTGTGTCAGACCTCGTTGAGAGGCAAAGCACTCGTGTAACCAGGCAAATTCCGGAGAAATCACTTGTGACGGCTCTGATTTGGGTTGATGGGCTCTTTCTTCCAAAGGCGGGATCCTCTGCTCCCGCAGAATTAGAGTTTGTGCTTCGCGTGTGTTCTGCGCGCGCTGGGAGTCGATGACATAAGTCACGGGTCCTGCCCACGTGGGGCACGGATGGCTTTGGTTTTAAACACAGCGGGATCCTTTCTGAGAGACAGGACGCCGGTGCACGGGGCCAGACTTTGCGCCTGGTGGCGGTGGTGTCCTGGGACTCCCCGCTTCTGCGCCTCCTCTCAGAGGCCAGCCCCACCCCCCCCTGCAAGCCCCGGCCCGGGACCCCAAAAGCAGCGGAGGGAGGAGGGCTGGTGACGGTCCGCGATGGCCTCCTGCACCCCTTCCTGTGAGCCTCTCCCCGGGAAAGGCCTGAGCCTCCAGCCCCGGGTCCCCCCCAATCCCCATGCCGTGCTCTCTGAAGGAAGACCCCGCAGGCGGGGCTCCGTGGTGGGCGTGGCCCCGTGTGCCCCTGAAAGCAGCCCCCATGATTCCCCACAGCCCCATGGGCCACAACTTCAGACACTGAGATGGTGCAGACACTCGGCTCTTCTCCTCAAAGGCTGTCACGCCGCTCCACTCTGGCCACGCCCTGAATGCCGCCTGCCTTTTGCCCAGTTGGCATTTTCTCGGCTATGTCATTTGCAGGCCATTGGTATTTTAATGGCTGTGCCCTGCCCGGGGCCCAAACCCCCGACCTTGGCACATGAGGGTGACCCTCCCACCGACGGAGCTAACAGGCCAGGGCAGACTTCCTGGAGAGGCGGCCTCGGGCAGTGGCGACATTCACCCGATATTCATGGGGGCCCTCAGACTGGAAGGGGCCGGTCCACGGCTGTTTCTCCATCTGTATCCCTCACCGCTCGCTCCACAGCCGTCCTCCAGCTGACACAGCTCCAAGTCACCGAGTCACCTGGCGGGGGGTGGGGGGGGGCACCTGTGGGAGGTGGGGTTCAGGGGGGCGGGGCTCAGGGATGCTGCTGTCACATTGTAAGTGGATGCCAGCACCGGGATTTCACACCAGCCCAGACCGACCCTGGTACCCGTGCCTCTCGCACATCGTTGCCTCGGGGACTGAAACATCGTCCTTCCCTCCCTCCGTCTCCGCCATCTAGCCGGGCGCACCATCAGATTCACAGGGACAGGTTAACAGGAGAAAACCACATTTTAACACATGTGCACAGGGGATTCACACAAGCATGAACACCCCAAAGACGGGGAAGCGACCGTGAGTATAAATGGCAGTTGGGACAAAGGTTCTTCCTGAGCAGCGGTTCTCAACCTGTGGGTCACGACCCTTTCGGGGGGTCGAACGACCCTTTCACAGGGGTCGCCTAAGACCATCGGAAAATGCAGATATTGACACCACGATGCATCACAGCAGCAACATGTCATGGCTGGGGGTCACCACCCCATGAGGAGCTGTATGCAAGGGTGGCGGCCTTAGGAAGGTGGAGACCGCTGGTCCTGAGTCTTGTTTGCTAAGAGCCAGCGGAAAACCCACACCCGCAAAGGCAGCAGAGGGGCCAAACCCCAGCTCCTCTGCACACGGAGCTTCGGGGTGAAAGGCACGGGGCTCAGCCTCGGTGAACGGGGAGAGTTAGCGAGCACCCGCCCACAGCCTCTCCGTGTCGCCCAGGTCACCCTCCGGCCGGCCGCTGGGGGCCAGCAGAGGCTTAAGGGCAGCGGCGTGCTGGGCTGAGGATGGAGAGGACAGAGCCCGCTGGGCCCCTGCCGCCGAGGCCCCGGGCACCCGGCCCAGCCTCTGTGTCTCCTGCCAGCTGCCCCTCCCCCCGTGTCCCCTTCCTCAGCCACCACCCAAGGACGCGCCCCTGCGAGGGGAGAGAATTGCAGTGCATGCACTCGAGGTGGCAAAAAGGAGACGTGCCCGCACCTGCGGCTCTTTCCGTTCGTCTTACACACTGGGCGGCAGCGAGCTGTGGTCGCCCGTCAGCCACCCAAGTGCGTGGTTTCTCCCCCGTCCTCCCCCTCTCGCTTGCGGTGCCCTGTCTAACGCCCCGAGGGGTTCCATGCGCCCTCCTACCCGAGCCCCACCTGTCAGCGCTGCCGGGAGCCTGGCCGATGGGGGAGGGTGCGCCGGACCCCGCCCGCCCAGCACCTCCTGTCGCATGGGGTTCAGAGCAGAGCCCCGCGCACCCTGGAGCATGAGCGGCTCCAGACCAGCAGTTCTCCACCTTCCTGAGGCCGCGACCCTGGCATACAGCTCCTCATGGGGTGGTGACCCCCAACCATGACATGTTGCTGCTGTGATGCATCGGGATGTAAATATCTGCATTTCCCGAAGGTCTTAGGCGACCCCTGGGAAAGGGTCGTTCGACCCCCAAAGGGGTCGCGACCCACGGATTGAGAACCGCTGCTCCAGGCCAAAGGCCAACAGGTCGCCTAGGAGCAAGCACCCTGGGGCTCTGCCGCCTTCAGTCCTCCCTGGTGTCCACGGCCCTTTGTGTCCACTGCTGGGGGAGACGGCTCCTCCTTCCCCGTTACAGGGCACCCCTGCCCGCTGCCTCAGCGCCCCAGGCAGGGCCATCAGGCCAGCGGACAGAGGGGAGCAGTGGAGGAAGCCAGCACTGGGGGCTTCGCTCCGTTCATAGCCCCATCGCCACCCCCCCGCTACCCCCTCCGGCCTGCCACCCGAAGCTGGGAGCCTCTTCCCTTCGCCCAGGCCTGCGCCTTGCTCTCTGGGCTGTGGGTCTCCACCCAGAGGCTGCTCTCGGCCACGGCCAGCTCCTCCGGGGGACACTGACCTCGCCCGAGGCCTGGCCGGGGGCCCCAGAACTCCCCGCAGGCCAAGGGGATCCCTGGGCCTGGAACAGCCGACCGGCTCCTGAAACAGAGGGAGCCGCCCCTGACGGCCACTTTGCCGTGTGGACCTTAAAACAACTTTAAAGCATTTCCTCTCTTCGTTCTCAAGTCCAAGCAGCGAGACTCGGAGTTGGTTTTAAGTAAAACCCAGCCCAGCCCCCGGCCGCGGGCAGCTTGGCGCTCAGGGCCAGTGCCCCTCACTGGCTGGCGCGGCTGCAAGGAGGGAGCGGGCTCGGCCGGCCTCCTGCGAGGGGCTCGGCGGCCACAGGGCTCCATTATGCTCCTCCTGAGCCTCGGCCAGCTGGACAGCGCACCCCCTCGCCAGCCTCCCGCCCCAGCCCGGAGCCGCAGACAAAGATCAATGGGCAAACGTGGCTCCATGTCTTCGGCAATGCGCGCGGCTAATGAACACGCGGGCCTCGGCGGCGACAGGACAGAGAGCGGGGGGAGTGTTAGAGCAGCGTGGCTCGCTCCTCGTGGGCCTCTGTAACGAGCGTCTGGCGCGTCCCGCGTGGAGATGGTGCCTTTAGCACCACAGGTTCTTCTGCACGCGCCCCGTGCTCACCCCGTAAACCCGCCCCCACACGCCCTCCGCGCCGTGACAGGTGGTGGTGAGACCTCCGGCGTCACGCCATCCTGAGCACGTTAGGAGGGGCGGCGGCTAGCTTACGCCACGGTCAGTAACTCGGTTTCAGGATCATGGCAGAGAGCCGGGGTGCCTGAGGACGGTGGTCGGCAAACCGCGGCTCTCGAGCCACAGGCGGCTCCTTGGCCCCTGGAGTGTGGCTCTACCATGGCCTGGGCGAGTCCGTGTTGAAGAAGTTTAAGTTTAAAAAATGTGGCTCTCCAAAGAAATGTCAATCGTGCTGTTGATACAGTGAGTGGTGCCTCGAGAAACGAGTTTAATTCGTTCCGTCACCTTGAGGCGTGGGAAACTAGGAGACGCTCGAGTCGCGGTAAACGGGTGGGTCGTGTGCAGCTGGCCGATCCGCGCGATGACTCCTATCTCAAATGTTGCTCGTATTTCAGAGCAAAAATAGCTCGTATCTCAAAAATCTCGTATGTTAGGGCACTCGGATCTCGAGGTACCACTGTATTTGGCTCTGTGGACTAATGGGTTTGCCGACCACTGCCTTAGTAGAATTTAGAAGTCCGTGTATGGCTGTGCACCCATGTGCATACATGCACATGCATCCACACACGTGCACACACACACACAGAGGTGTTAACCCCTGGGTCTCACAGGTGGAGTGCCTCTGCTGGCTCTCGGCGGTGCGGGTGCTAAACGAGGCTCAGGAAGAAAGTGATGCTGAATCCGGAAAGCCCCGGGGCCGAGGCCAGTGAAGGCAGAGCCCCCACCTCCATCTCGCTGCGGCCCAGCCCGGGACAGGCGAAGTGGCCAGCGCAGGGGGCAGCGGGGCCAGGCCTGGCGTCAGTGTGATGAGTGCATGTGTGCGCTTGGAGGTGCGGGAGAGGGAGAAAGCCGGCCCATCTAGAAGAGACAGTGTCGGGGGAGGGCTCCCCAAAACGAGCAGCGTGAAACCAGGGGTCTGGCTGAGCGCCGTCCGCACGGGGACGGGGCCACTCCGGGGCCGGGGTCCCCCTGCCCAACAGGCCGTGGGGGGTGGGGGGATGTGAGAAACGTCAGCGTGGGGAACCGGGTGGTGCAGCAGAGGACACTTTTCCAGAACAGAGCCCGCGTGCTGAGGCGCCATTTCTCCGCCACGGAGAGCGTGGTCCGTGCCACAGAGACCATTGTCCGTGCCACGGAGAGTGCCATCGGCTGTGAGACCTGTGGCCCCGCCCTCCCTGCGCCCTCCCCTGAGCCACACCCACCGGGGGCCACACCGGCCACGCTCGGCCCTCACCTGCCCCCTAACCCCACTTCCAACCGGGAGCCCTCAGGGCTGCTCCCCGGTGATCCCCCCAACCCAACTTTTCCTCCCACCTCTCTCCTCTAAGCCGGGAGGGACCGCCGGCCCTCGGGCCACAGAAGGCCGAGGCGCCATCTGGCCTGGCCCTGCGTCAGGGCGAGCTGCTCACACGTCTGAGCAGACAGACGGCTCCTTTCTCAGCGGGCCACCTTGTCCGGCCCGAGGACCACTCGGTAACTGTTCACCGGCCCCCCTGGCAGGAAACAGGTCCCCGGCCTGCCTATAGGGACACTCCCCCCCATAACTTCCCCCATGCTGCCTGGTGAGACTCGCCTGACTTCCCAAAATGGACTGTGAGCCCCTTGAAGACTACATCCCACTCCTCCCTCCCCCCTCCCTTCCCCCCAAAACCCGAGCCGCCTCCTTGCACGCAGCCCGCACTGAGGGGGTCCTTGTGGAGCCGGTTCCAGCCCCGGGAGCCACAGGCCAGTCTTTATCACGAAGCGGGCCCAGCTGTGCAGCTGTCCGCGGGGGCTCGGGCGGGAGGGAGGCCGGGAGGGTCCGCGCTCGCTGCCAGCTGACCCCCGGCCAAACCAGGTGCCGGGAGGAGGGGGAGAGGCGGGAGGACAGTTCTATGTGAATGCAGGGGCGGGAGACGCCCCCCATCTCGTGGATGAACCCCGAGGCGTTATCTTCGCAGAGAAGGCGAGGGCGATGCAGGCCCCCCGCGGACCGGTCCGTGCGCCCTTCCTCCAGAGGCTTCCAGAAAGAGGGCCATTGTCTGCGCGCCCGGCCCACACAGCGCCCGTTGTCCGTGGCCGCTGGCGGGGCGCATAGCTGAGGGCGTGGGGCCGGACAGGGAGCGCTGTGTTCCCGGCCGCTTATCACAGCGCTTTTGTCCGGCGCGCGGTGCGGCCCCCGCCGCCCGGGGGAGGGCGGATCGGTGATTCGCTATCAGCCGGGAGGGAGCGCCGTGTTCGAGGGCCGTTCGGAAACATTGAAACGTTGGTATGAGTGTGAATGGGGGCGTTTATTCCGTCTAAAACGCACCGTGGGTGCGGCCGGCTCTGCCCAGGGTCCAGGGGACTGGGGACTGTGGTTAGACGTGGGGAGAATGTGTGTGTCCTGTGAGCCTGCCCCTTCCTTCTCCGGTGGGGGGGAGGCAGGCTGTGCCTGTGGGTGCGGGGCAGGGGTGTTGGGAGCAGCTGTCAGGGGCTGGGCACCTGTCACTGCCTTGGCGCGTGGCTGCCCCCACCCCGTTCCCTGCTGCCTGCCCAGAGGACCTGAGACGGGCCCCCAGCCCTGGGATCTCCATTTCTCAGAGCCCCCGGCGGCGGGGTACCCTGAGATTCACCTCCTGACCCCCAAGCCTGGAGCAGACGCAGAGCCTTCCTACAGTGACCTGATGGGCAGTGGCTCCTGTCTTTCCTGGTTTAAAAGATGGCAATGTGGCCGAGACCGGTTTGGCTCAGTGGATAGAGCGTCGGCCTGCGGACTGAAAGGTCCCAGGTTGGATTCCAGTCGGGGGCATGTACCTTGGTTACGGGCACATCTCCTGTGGGGGGCGTGCAGGAGGCGGCTGATCGATGTCTCTCTCTCTCATCGATGTTTCTGACTTTCTATCCCTCTCCTTTCCTCTCTGTAAAAAAAAATCAATAAAATATATTTTAAAAAAATTTTAAAGATCACAATGTGTGCCCGATAGGACCTGTAATGGCTTTAACGCAAATGAATATTTAGAGCCGTGGTTCTCAGCCTTCCTGATGCCTGGACCCTTTCACACAGCTCCTCCTATGGCGGGAACCCCCACCCATAAACTTAGGTTCGTGGCTGCTTCATCACTGTCATGTTGCTTCTGTTATGAATCGTCATGTACATATCTGTGTTTTCCGATGGCCTGAGAGAAGACAGAGAGCTAGAAACATTGATGAGAGAGAAGCATCGATCAGCTGCCTCCTGCACATCTCCCATTAGGGATGTGCCCACAACCAAGGCATGCGCCCCCGACTGGAATCGAACCCAGGCCCCTTCAGACCACAGGCCGATGCCCTATCCACTGAGCCACACCGGCTCGGGCAGGACCCACATGTTTTATATGAAACGTGTGTGCAGAGGTGGGCTTCTCCGAGAACCGCAGGGATCTCTCAGGAGAGACTCGGACCCGGGGCCTTTGGCAGAGCCGTCTGGCGTTTTATTGTGAACGTGGCATCATTTGATTCGGTGCCTTCTCCTCAAAGAGGTTGGTTGGTGTTCTCACATTCAGGTAAAAAGTCAAAAATTGTGCCAGAGCACCTGATGTTGGGAGTATTCTACTAGTGCTTCAAATACAAATGTGTTTTCATATATCTTTTAAGTTGACTTCAGAGAGGAAGGGAGAGGGAGAGAGAGAGAGAGAGACAGAAACATCCAGGATGAGAGAGAACCATGGATCGGCCACCTCCTGCACACCCCCTACTGGGGACCAAACCCACAGCCACGGCCTGGGCCCTGACCGGGGAATCGAACACTGACCCCGCTGAGCCACCCCTGGCCGGGCTGACCATGCATTTTAAATGTGCATACAGCGGTACCTCGAGATACGAGTGCCCTAACATATGAGATTTTTGAGATACGAGCCAGCGAGCGAGCGATTTTTGCTTTGAAATACAAGCAACACTTGAGATAGGAGTCATCGCGCGGATCGGCCGGCTGCACACGACCCACCCGTTTACCGCGACTCGAGCGTCTCCTAGTTTCCCACGTCTCAAGGTTACGGAACGAATTAAACTCATATCTCGAGGTACCACTGTATTTCAAACATCTCCGCAAGCAGAGACTTGGCGACTGCTTCAAACCCCTGCTGGACGAAGAGACCGTCTCTTCACATCAGTGACACTGACCACAGCCCAGGCCTCCGTGGGGGGTGTCATCGCGGCCGCACTGTCCCTTTAAACATCCACACCCCCGGCCTTGCTTTTGTAAGAGATCCAGAGAGCCAGCGTGGGGGGGTGGTGGCGGGAGGCTGTCTGTCCCTTTGATGTCCCGGCTCAGTGTTTGATGCCTCCCTCTCCCTCCCCGCCCTCCGCACCCCCATAACCTGCCGCCTTCTCCTGGCCTCCTCCGATGTGCACGCTGCCCACCGCCCGCCCGTCACGGGGGGACAGGCTGGCCGGGCCCCCCTGCAGTTGCCGGGGGCCGATGGGGCCGGAGGTCACCCCACGCCCGCCGGCTCGGGGCACACCTCCTGCGGGTGCTTTTTTCGGCCCCGTTGCTTCACCCGCCCAGCCGCCTGTTGGGGCGGCATCACCGTCCAAGCATTTGACAGCCACTAAAATTAGGCCTGGGCACGGGGGCGCGGCGCCAGGCCTGGGAGCGAGCACGTGGAGCGTCCTGCTCTCCTCTCCTCGCCCTCCTCGTCTCCCCTCCTCCCC